>JAVCKV010128989.1:0-19218 GCA_032274145.1 Herpochondria borealis | reverse complement strand
CTTCTACCTTTTTCCCCGAGTTCAATGAGCCCAGTTGCGATGAAATCTGGCCAATTGGGGAGATACTGATAAATTAATTTCACTTTTATGCCCATGCCCGCCAGTGTATATTGCATAATATTATTATGTGCAGTAACTTACCACAGTATTGTTCTGATATGTACTTAACCAAAGAAGTATTGTCTTATTAAGAAATCACCTGATAAGGAAATAGTCGCGTTAACCGCGTAAAGAATTAACTATTCGCTAAAGTACTTCGATTTTGGCCCAGAATTCCAGTGTCATGAGTACATGCGTAAAACAATAAAATTTGCCGAAATGAAAAGTTTGACATATTTTAAAACCATCTGAACGTAAACTACTTCTTGTACTGAAGCCCATAAAAGTGGGCCCCGACTGCCCCGCTTGTCTCAGGCATCGAAAGGGTCTATCCTGTACCCATGTACCTACGTCCTTCTCCTTTTCCATGAAAAGCTGCTTGCAAATGTAACAATTTTCAAAACTGTAGTATCACACACACCAACTTAGGAGTATGTGTACAAGAATAGTACCACGAGAGCACTGTACCTACTAGAGGTACAGGGACGCAGATAAGTTGTAAGGATATCTGGCGGACAGCATAGGCATAAAGAGAGCGCCGGGCGCTCTGTTATGTACCACGGTAGAAAGAACACTCTCTAGTGCTGATGCAGGGGTGTCAGAGAAGTACTAGATGGAGGGGAAGTCGCGTCCGCTGGCGACAGGTGGCAAAGGGGGAGACGCACTAACTGGCGTCTGGGACGGGGAAATAGTATGCAACGCGGCGCTTAGCTCGCGTAATGGGAATAGAGAAGGGCGAGGGATAGAAGCGCTCACTGGCGTCAAGAGCCGGGGGCGAAGGGCGGGGTGAGGCTATCACTAGTGACAGGAGACACAGAAAGAACACAAAGCACGGCGCTTTGTGCGACGGAGGGAAGTGCAGGAAGCAGCACTAAAGCTCGCGAATCGCATTGAAGGGAGGAAGCGGAGGGGTCGCACTCTCTAGAGACAGGACGGCGACCGGGGAACGACATAATCACTGGCGTCAGGTACGGAGGAGACCGGGAAAAACGGAACACGGCGCTACAGATTGCGCAGGAAACCGCTCCAAGGGACAGGGGACAGTCGCACTCCGGGCGACGGTGACGGGAGGACTGAGGACAGAGTATAGAACACACGACCGCGTGTGTTGAGACGGCCCCGGGGACCGGGTTGTGCACCTTACTAGAAACAACTGGGGCTCGATAGACGTCTGGAGCGGATAGATCCTGGACGCGGCGCTACAGCTTGTGGAGGGAAAGATCCAGAGAAGGTTCTGTTTATTTAGACGGTTGCGATGAGACGCAACAAAGCGCTTATATAGTAAAGCTCGAGATGAGCACACTTTTATCAGAACGTACTGTACTCTAGATAGAGCAGAACAAACATAGTTGGGGTAGTCACTATATATAGATACGTAATTAAAATGCCTTCCATACCACAATGTTCTAAGCCAGCGACTGTGTAGCTGGGTATGAGTCACGAGACGGGCAAATATGGATTAGCCCCAGGGAGTAGGATAAGGGAATAGTCCGACGCAACGGAATTAAATCCCTTACGTACAGTGATCCCATTTTGCTATCTGGTCATCTCAATAGTTTGAGTCAGGTAGGCTGTCTAAACGCTACCAAAAAAAAAGTTGGTGTGTACGCTATTTCTCCCACGGAGTTTCTACGTACGCTTTTATACTTCGGGCCCTGTGCGTCCGCCCCGTTGCAAACCTGTCCCTTTCGCGCGCGAATTTCCCCCGTTCCCGCCAGTCGCCGCGTTTGCACCCCTTCCAATCTGGAAAAGTGGTAAAATAGCGACAAAAAATAAAAAATGACAGTTCGAAAAATTTATTAAAAAACACAAATTACACTTTTGATTTTTGATTAAAAATATTAGCATGTTACACACAAATAAAAATGGCACCAATCACAGCTCATGTAAGTAAAATGCAACCAACTACAGTGCACTTTCACGATAAATGCCGCACTACCAGCGAATACGGCTACAGATACGCATACGCATAAGCATAAGCATACGCATACGCATACGCATACGTATATGTATATACTTACGCATACGCTTACGCATACGCATGCACATACAGATACGTGTACGAAAACCAATACAGGTACGGAAACCAATACGGGTACAGATAAATATATGGATACGGGTACGGGTACTGATCGGGCTATTGAGACGGATACCGGTACGGGAACTGGTGCGGGTACGGGTGCGGGTACAGATACGGATACTGCCACAGCTATTGATACAGATACGGATAAGAACACGGATAGGGGTGCAAATATGGATACGAACACAAAGACGGATAAGAACACGGCTATTGACACGGGTACGGATTCGATACAGTTGTTGATACAGATACTGATAAGTACACCAATAAGGGTACGGATACGGACACGGATACGTACAAAGACGCGGGTACGGATACGGATAAGTACACCAATAAGGGTACGGGTACGGACACGGATACGTACAAAGACGCGGGTACGGATACGGATACGGATACAGATACGGATACGGATATGGATACGTATATGGATACGTATACGTATACGGATACAGGTACGGATACGGATACAGATACGGATACGGATACAGATACAGATACAGATACAGATACAGATACAGATACGGATGCAGATACGGATAAGGGTATTTACACGGGTACGGGTACGGGTACAGACACGGATACGTATACAGACGTGGGTACGAATACGGATACGAATACGGATACGGGTACGGGTATGAATACGGACACGGATATGGACACAATTACAAGTAAGGAAATGGGCACGGACACTAACACGGACGCGAAAACGGACACAGATAAAGCCACGAACACTGACACACTCACACACGGACTCTCATACGCATTAAAACACAGAAGCATAGTAGCACACGTACACTAACCTGCAATATAACATGGAAATGCAGAAAGAGATGCAGATGTAGACGGAGAGGGACACGGACACGGAAACGGACACGGACGCAGACACGGACATAGACATGGACATGGAAATGGACACAGAAAAGTACAAATGCACGCCTGTGGACATTGACACGGACACGGACAAGTGGAAGAAAATGGACACGGAAACGATCACGCACGTGGACACGTACACGCACTGGCAGACGCAGAAGCGCAGACGTAGACCCACAAGGGCATTGATAAGAAACAGAAGATGAATCGAAGCTCACAGGATCTTCTACCCTACTAACACGGAAAGCGAGCTCTCTTACTCGCCGCGGAGCGGCGACGGAGCCTATTGTTAAGTAGATACAAAAAGTCAATTTCTTACTCTGTTAATTATAGCACTGGCCGGGGAGAGAAACTACCTTGAAATGGTCGTCATAAATATCAACCTTTATGCTTTCGTACAGCGGCAGTTCCATAATTACATCAAGTATGAAAAAATCGTGCTATTCTTCCAACCCATTGTACGCATATTTAGCACGGAGTGGATTCGAAAAGTATTCTCTATTTGTGTTTAATTCCATGCAGGAAATTTTTGAATTCTTGTCATCAGAACGCAAAGTACGAAGAAAATGAATTGAGGGGTTTGACGCCGTTCTGTCTGTGGAGTATTCAAGCCTTAATTCTAGCAATTTCATTTTTCATGTTTCGTTTCCGTATATAATGGCAGAAGGCTACTGCAGATACTCACAGATACTGGCATCCTCGAGAGAAAACCAACCCGGGCGCGACAAATATCACATATACATCACGCAAACATAATTACCTTCCTGAATTGTACCAGCCTAACATATCAAAATGCACTGGTATTGTTACGTAATCAGATTAAGATTCATAAGTTAGGCAGACTGCCTGGATTAATTTTTAGGGCCGAATTCGTCTTGTGTGGACATGTGTTTGTGTTGATGAAACAGTACCACATGAATAGCGAAGTTGGCCACGTGGGTGGAATACACCATGTGTGCAATGGTGTAAGCCTAGTGATGTGTACTTGTGACGGTGGGTGTAACTGTTGTGCAAGTGTACAACGCCGGAATTTTGTGGCGCAGCTTGCTTATCTCTTTCCCAAGAGAGGCCCCAGAATTTCCTGGCGGTAGGCACTTCATAGGGTCAAATAACCAGGCCACGCACACCATAGCCACGGAATGAATTCGAACAATGCATGACTTGGAGTTTTGAAAGGCCTTCAAGCGAGTCAAGTTACTATCGTGTCTTACAGGAGATGGGATGATAACCCTTCCGCTGTGGACCTATGGTCTCTTTGGTCGCATGCCCGCGGTGTGGTTCTTCGGGTTGTAGGGGGGAAAGGAAGTCATCTCCCACGGCAAAATGACACGATCCCCCTAACGGTGTCTCAGCGCTCTGGCCGTGCAGGCCCCACCGGGTGGTAAGTACAAGCATTATACGCTCCGCATCGGGTGCAAATATGGAACAAGTGTTGTTGGGTATACTCCTCGAGGTGCGACTGTCTCGGTTCGATTGGGGCCATTGGAGCGAGGAGATGGCAGCTCTGTATCTTGACCGCACCATCAGAGGTTCCTCTGCATAATCATTACTGTTCGGGCCTTCTTTCGAGACTTTATCACAAGCCGAAGTCGGTCCCGTTACCAACGCGCCTTTGTAACGCGCCGTTGTCGTGCGATACACTCTGCCGTGATAATTCTACGTTGTGATTTTTTGGGTGTTTCGTCTTGCGTAGACATGTGTTTATGCTAATGAAACAGTACCATATGAATAGCGGTTTGGTTCGTTTCTGATTGAATCAACTGTCGACTGTCAGCCTCCCCCGTATCGATCAAGTATAGGTGCAAGCCCCGACACTTGGGTTTTGGGTACTACGTGCGCGACAGGTATCGCTGGAGCGAACGCGCCTCTACCGTTCATCTCCGCCATAGGAGCCGAGGGATGAGCCACCACCTCGGGAGGACGAGAATCCGCGACTGCCATCAATAGAGGTAGGCGGTGCGATTGCATTTACTGGTTGTGTAATTGCGTAATTTTAGGATTTCATGCGTTCGGCATCGAGTGCTGGAGGCACTCCCCCGAGAGGGAGGTGGCCGTGGGAATTCCACCACGCTGTAGTTCAGTTTGTTTAGCAAACTAAATGTTGTTTCAAAGGGAAATATTTACCTCGATCAAAAACATTTATGAACTTTAAATATACTCTTTTTCTAGTCGCTCTTGTTAATTAATAAATATTCAATTTTTAAAATTTCCGATTAAATGTATCTTTTTGAGCTCATAAGCATATTCAAAACGAATAATGTTAAGAGCAACTTTGTGCCCCTAATAAACAGGATTAGAACTGTTTGTGATTAGAACGTCATGTGATGTAAAGTTTCTGAATGAGATAAACCAGGCAAGGAACACTGCAAATGCACTTTCGTGAATTGAGTGCTTTGCATATTTCAACGTACAAGAAAGACGTGCACTTTCCCGTGTACGCTCTGACATCAAGTAAATGATTAACTGTCTCGGATTCCGTTTTTCTGGACAGAGTAGTTCATGTGCGCCTTCAACAAGGAGGGTAGAATGAATGTTTACGTCAGAGAGCTGTAGGCTTTCTGTTCGTCGGAAATAGTATAGTTTCCAATGAGTTACTTCCAAAGTAAAAATTATAACGATGGTTCTCTACTTGGGTGCAATCTTGAATTCGTAGAAACATTCTTACGATTCGGCGGTCGATACATTAAATAGTTTCATCCGTTTATGCTCTTCAAATCCAGATGGGCGCCAAATTATCGATACATTTCACAGAGAAATCAACTCATAATTTCCAGTTTTGTGAGGCAATGCACCCAATTGATCGCAAATATATCCGGAACACTTCGAGAAGAAGAAAAGATTAATTTAAAGGTGCACATGACGAAGAATAAGTAGTTAGTTTCTACTTTTCGATGCCTCAACATACTAGATAACTTGTTGGTGACAAAGAATGAAGGAGTTAACATCCACCCAGTTCTCAAGAAATCTTCGTCACTTTTCAAAAGATTTTAAAGAGACACTCATCACATGTAGTCCAATAATCACAGAAGAAAAATTGAGGCCCAAAACGGAATCAATCCACTACATTTTCTTTACTTGCATCATGGATCAATAATCTGCAGTGCATTTGATCTCAACATCCGACCCTGCACTTAGTTTAAATTCAACCAGGGGCGTCTTTTTGACCAACTAAATGAAATTTCTCCTAGTCAATAGTCATATTTTTTGGTCAGTTAGTCAATTAAAGACAATTAAATGGAGCTCGTAGTTTTACTGGTTTTCGTAGACTTCTGAAGCAAATAAACCAGAAGTGCGCTTAAATGCAACTCCCTGGGTATGTACTATACCTTTCTGAATGTCTTCAGCGTCTTCCAGAGATGTACGGACAAAGCTTCGGATCGTCTCTGTAATCTACAAGGATGAACTGAGAAGGGCCTGTGTTTCAGGGCCCTCAAACTTCCAAGATCCCTAAAAAAAACCGTTCAGCACTCGCCGAGGACGCTTGAGATGATAGCGTAGCATTTCCAATTTTTTTGAAAGGTAGTGAACTTAAATGAGATTGCTTTGCGTTGCACTGCTTCCATTACTGCAGAGGAAACTGTGGACCCCGCCTTCCCGCTTTTGTTGAGCGTGCTGATCTTTGATGAGGTCTTGAGCCGTTTTTCTCGCAATTGTCGGAAAAGCCTGAATCTTGCGGAAGCTCTGCTGGTGTTGAGTGCTTACGTTTGACCATTTGGCTGTGGACATTTGCATTGGCTTGCCGGTGCCTGTGTTTAGCCTGGGAACATTTGCATCCCAACATGAACACAAGTTACAATACCTTGAAAACAAGGGGAAGCAAACCAGGGTTAAGTTCCAACGATGCAGTTGGCAGCACAGGATAATGTGGCAAGGGAAATTACAAAAATCCTCACCACATTAACCAAAAACCGGAAACGATTTGCTTACCATGTGCTCTACGTGATTGCTGCGGTTTATCATAGAAAAGGATTCCCAAATACCTTGTTGATTTGCAGAAAAAAGGTAACTGCACCAAGAGAATACAACTGAAACAAGGAATTTTCATCTTGGTAATGCACTTTTCTTCACCCTAAAAGACTTCGAAAGAAACAAGTATTATAAGAAAAACCGAAATTTCTAGAGAAAAACGATCAAGTGAAGAATACAGAATCGATGTCGTTCTAATGTTAATGCACTGGAGCCGTCCCGCCCCGTGCATGAAGATTAGAACGAAAAGGATTTTTTACCTAGTGCATATCGGTTTATGAAAAGTAGTCATCTACGAAAATAATGCTTCAGATATCGCAAATTTAATATGACTGCAGAGACGATGGTTCATTATTAACGGAAATATCGTCTCCATAATGTTTTGAAATGTTACAGAATCATTGAAGGCATAATAATTTTCAGTGATAGTTTTCGAGTATTTCCTTCATTGAAGATCACCAAAGTGCAGCTAAACTTGATTTCTGATTTTTTTTCTGATTTTTTTCTGATTTATATGCCTGAGTGAGCGAAAGGATTGCTAATTCACTAAACACAAAAAGCAATTCCCCCTTGCGAAATTTTTAATAAATAGAGAGACCAATACATAAATAAGTGCACGTGTGCTTTTCATGAATAAAATATACATATCATGAAATATATCAGTTACAATACTTCTTCTATCGTTACCGACTTCCGCATCTCTTTCCGCCTTTCAATCAATTTAAGTGAAAATTGATTCTTTGTTTTAGATGATGCAGAAGCAGACTCCCCGCTCAGAAGAATTTCCAACAAAATCAGTGCCTCAAGAGCAGTGGGGCGATCTTGTTCTTCCAAACTTAACATGCCGCGAACGAGAATTTTCGTAGTTGTCCTAATATTGTTCCACACACTACTGGAAAATACAATTGGCTCTCTCTTCCTTCTCAAAATTTCCCTATATCTCTCGACACCATGGTTTTTTCCACTGGGAAACGGTTCGGATGCACTCAAAAGTTTATACAGTACCACCCCGAGACTGTAAACATCCGCTTTCGTCATATCATACTTCGTTGTATAAGCCATTGCTTGTGGTGACATGTACTGAGTGGTGCCGACCGAACCGTACGAAAACCTTGTCCTGTCATTGAGCGGATCGAACAATCTTGCCAACCCGAAATCAAAGATCTTGACAACGTTAACGCCAACTTCGGCACGAAATCGGGTCACGAGTCCCAGATTTTCCAATTTTACGTCCATGTGCGCAACGCCGATTGAGTGAAGATGATGCAGTGTGCGAGCAACCTGAAGCGTAAGATCAAGGGCAACAGGCTCGGGAATTCTAAACCCCTCCTGTTTCACTGCCTCGTAGAGATCGCCGCCGTGTAAAAGTTCTAGGGCCATGTATACGCGATTGAAGGTGCTGAATGATCCGTACAATGTTGCGACGTGGGAGTAATCCGAGACGCGAGCATGTGTGAGAACTTCACGTTGCACGTGACGAAGATGGTTGAGACTCATTACAGCATATGGGATTTCTTTCAATGCAACAAGTTTATCACTATCATCAATCTTCTGCGGCGAATTAAATGTGGCAAGATGCACAATTGCAAAGCCACCAGTTCCTATAGAGCGCTGGATCTTGAAGTCTGTTTCGTGAAGGCGAGGCGAAATATCTTCCATAAAATTGCCTAAAAATCGAGGGAGATTAAATTTCGCCCAGAGAGGCGAGCACTTGTTTTCAAGCCTTGAAGGCCTGGTTTCTATTGAAGTAGGAAGCGTAGATACCAATGGTACTTCAAATTGAGACTTCCATGATAAACATGTGCGAGCAAATAGCGAAGTAATTCGTGGCAGAAAAAATGTTAGGCTAGGTGAAAGCTTAAGTGCTGTGCTGCAAATAGCAGCAGTATGGGACATGAGGATGGGAAGGCTGGGCATGTTGTGCTCTTTTTTATATATTTTTATGTGTTTATTTTCTATGAGAATAATTTGAGAGAAGCCTTGAGAGTGAAGGATCAGTTGCCATCGGTAAGTGTATTTTACAGGTCTTACTACATACACCGAGGGCCTGGTGATAGTCAATTAAGTCACGCATATGCAAGAAAAGTTTGCTGTTTCTGCTCTAAGTATCAAGCAAACTTTCACCGAACATATCCGTCTCGTATAACTTGAACAAGAATGATCAGACTTCTCATTTTCCAATTAGTCCTGAACACTCATATTTTCAACTTAACGCAAAAAACGAATTTTGATGAAAAATATGTAGGGAACGGGTTTTAAAGTAAAGTAAAGCGGAAACGGAGTGGAGTTGTGAGAATGTAATATATTTCATAAATTTGCCTTTGAACACAAAGATTAGCCTGGGTTTGAACAATGAACATTACTGAGTACCTGAACCGTACAAGACTAAAATTGAAACACTGCTTTCCATTTGTAGCCTTAAGAAATGCAATTTTCTTTTATCTTGAGGTAATCCCCAAATAAAATTTCTCATTCTTCCAAGAAGAAACAGTGTTCCACCTTAGTGTGAGCGCTAAAAAATAAATTATAAGTACAAGTTCATTCGATGACCTTATTGAACGCAACTCTATTACATTCACATTTGAACTGTATACGGTAGTAGTACAAAACATCATGATCGTAGGACGCTTTTCGGAATTTACAGTCATCGTTGTCTTGCTTAATCAATCCCATTCAAAAGCTTGTCGTACTACTATTACAATCATAAAAGAAGAGTACATAATTTTTTCATCCCTCTAGATTTCATGTTTCAATCACAAAGAATTACTCTTATGTGTTGAAAATATCAAGACGAAAGTGAGACATTGGCTAAAGTGCTAAAATCTTTAAAGTGTTTCAAATTGTTGGTCGAGCATGTGTTGTTGAAGTCTTAAATGGATCACTCAAAAAACCAAGCACAACCAAAGAAGTTACCAAAAACCTGCTTCGACAAAAGTAATGAGCCTAAATCTGTACGAAAATACACATTGAACCAAAGTGAACAAATATTATTGCTTGAATACTGGTTATGACTCGAATAGTTAAAGAATTTTTCGATGTAGAGAACTTATTTTAAATTATTATGAACTACTGTAAACCCGGGTTTTTTTCTATCTGAACGGGTCCTCGCTTGGTATGAAACAAAATCTCCAGTTTAACCTCTCATTACCATTGAGGAACATTTCTATACCAATAAAATGTTAAAAATAATTAGATGGTACGGAAAGTTTATGTAGGGGGGCTAATATTACCGAGATAAAGCTGGTCCATTGTTTATGAAACACATTACATACATGAAATTTTGTGAATTCTATAGGCTTCGAAGGCAACGCCATTTCAAGACTATCTGCACACAGAGCAGGCAAGAGCTAAAAAAACATCAATATGAGTGCTTATCTCTGCAAACCATTACTTGACATTAGAGGAAAACATTTTGAAATTCAGTCAAATTTTTGAAATTTTGAATTTCCAGATAAATGTAAATTGGGTCAAACTTCTTTATAATTTCGGAGCATATAAATAAATGTAATATTTCTTCTTCTTTCAATTGCTTTTTTTTATTTCAACAGTCTGCTGGAACGAACATTCATATCACCAGAACATTTTCTGGGATAAAAGGATTTTAACGATCACATTTCTTAGCAAAGTATTCGTGTCGTTAATGTTTCAAATTTTCGAAGCCTTTTTACATATTTCCAACTGATACCCTATTTGGAAGCAAAAGCTTCCCCCTATAGGTAAACCTAATAAATATTTGTTCCTTAATTTGTGATAATAAGTGGTACTTCTTGGAGTTCTTATTGATTAGTTGTCACATAAAATCATGGCAAGCGCATAATAAAATTTTCGACTCAGAAAAGGATATCGTTGCTTACATTTTCACAGCAAAATATGTTGAAGACGAACGACTGTTGAAGGACCTCATAAAAACCGATATGGAATTTAAGGGGCGGTACTTTCTGTCATGACAAAGAAATAAACTGCAAATTGTAAATGGAATAACAGTGGTACTTTTATCTTCATACATACGTAGCCAAAAGGGCCTCAAAAATTCGTTTCTAAAAAGAAAAGAAACAAGGGAAGTCATGTGTGTAACCGTCCACTGCCAAAGCAAAAAATGGCAAATCGGATGGACCTGTCATTACGTATATCGCTGTGAAGCCCTGATTCGCTGGGTTGCCTAACTGGAATGGAGCCAATTTCGTGGTGGTTTGTTGCTTTTAATAGTAAGCGTACGTGAACATGTCCGAAAATGTTCCCCTTTCTTCGAGTGGTCTGCCAGAAAGTGACAAACAGCCTCCACGAGAATACTGTTTGAACTGTTCCACATGTTCGTTTGTTTCGATAAGGTAGGTAGTAGTAAATAAATTATTCGCTCCCAAAATTTGACAGACGTCCGTGAAGAACTGTGACGTAAAATATTTCCCGTTGTCAGATAAAATGTAGCACGGTGGCTCGTAGTTAATGAATCAGTGGGTAATTAACGTGTGAAAGATAGAACAGAAAAGAAAAAAGTAAATTAGACTGGAACTACATCGTCTTCAGGATAGCAGAGTGTCTCCCAATCTTCCGCAGCCCTTGAGAGGGCATCTTATTGCGTTATAGCGGGCCCTTTTTGTACTGAAGATCGAAGTAACATTGAGATAAGCGAGGACGCCAACGCGCAAGTTGACCCGAAGGCTAGAATAATTTGAGCAGCCAGTGGAGAGCTGCGTGGTCCTAGTAAACGATAAGAGTTTCAATAAAAAGATGAGGCCTTAGGGTCTAAACGGGCCACATCACGGCCGATAAATCTTTTGTAAAGCAGAGTAGTTTTTTCAGCCTCCTGTTGAGTAGGAATCCAGAACCAGATAGGTTGACTCTTTCCGTGAGATCCCTGCTGGAACAAAGCCTAACACAGCTGGTGATCAGAGGCATCCGTGTAAACGGTTAAGGCAAACCTCCGGCAGGGTAGCGGAGCAATGGGTGGTGTAAAATGCGCTTCGATGAGCTTGCGAAACGTTGCCTCTTCTCTCTCACCCAATCTGGCTCTCCAGTCCGGTTTCGCGGCTCGTAATTAATAATTAATCCGTTATTCCACATGTTAAAATGTATCAATGACTCGTCGATAGAAGTTACAAATCCCCAGGAAGGAAATTTTTCGATTGAGTCTCTGGAACTTCAGTGCTTTTTAAAGATGCATTTGACGTCTTGTAGATATCCAAAGCCCCAGGACGCATGAATTGGCCGATTTATCGGAATTTCTTCGTGAAGAATGAAAAGGCAAATCAGTTTCAGTGACACTCCAGCCTTATTAAGGATCCCCTAAATGGAATTCAGATGGTTGAAATGACTCTCAACACCACGTGAGTGAATTATCACGTCGTCCAGATAAACGCTGCTGGTAGGCCCGGCTGGGTGTTTTTCTCATTGGGTGGTACCACTGTATCTTATTCGTACGTTTAGTGCTAGTTTCCCTTTTCAGGGTAACCATTTAATGGACGTTGGCTCCACAGAGGGACACTGTATGGTCCAGGCGTACTCTGTGTAGTGGTTTTTAGGTTTTTTCTTTGGACCGGCCGTAGCCATGAATCGCACCTTTAGCGCTGACCCGGCCGCTTTATAAGCGCTATTAGCGGCTCTATGGTTCTGGAAGACCGTACACCACTCTTGGTAGCAGTAAGCTATCCTCAAGTAAAGCTTTTTCCCGCCTTGCTTATTTCATTGTTCCATATTCCTACTTGTACCTTCTATTTGACCTTCTTTGGTGTATTTTGTTGTAATTTTGCGCAGAAAGTCTAAAAAGTTAGAGCGAAGAAACTGCGCTCGGCCACAATTGTCTTTCGTCTCCTTCGCGGGGCCCACTTACCCGTTCTCAGCTATACCCATTTTCTTCTTGCATGTATGCGACGATAGTTCACTACTACCGCGCACTGCACTGGTCTCCTGATTTAGAAACAGGGTTTCGGTCCAATTAATTTTTATTCCAATGAAGTGCAATATTCTTATTGCAATAATATGGCAATGATGTTCTTTATTGCAATACTTATTGCAATATTTTTACATTATTGCAATTCTTATTGCAAAATTGTAGCTTATTGTAATTCTTATTGCAATAATGTAAAAATAGTGCAATTATTACTGCAGTAATTTGCATTACTGCAATTATTATTGCACTAATTCTGCTTATTGAAATCATGGGTTGCATTACGTAACTTGACTACTACGGCGGTGGTGCGATCCGCTTGCGTTCTTTTTGGCATCCCATTTTCACCCCATGGGTTTCAGAAAGCCACTTATCTCCCACTTTCGTCCAGCGGTTGGCTCTGGTCTTCATCCCGCTGTCCTAGCACCACAATTCCAACCACGAAGAAAGAGATCTTGCAGGCCCTTATGATATTTTTGAAACGGGAAACACGTGAAACAAACGGAACCATGCGCACTTTTCTGCCAACGGCTCATACATATGCGCTGATATTATTCTAGGCTCTTCGTTGCAAGTCTAGCGTATCTGTAGTACCGCAAAATTCACCATATCTAATGAAAGGACCAAGCTGAAACCCCTTCTTTTCGAGGCCATCCTGTTTCTAAAATACAACAAAGAGTGCTGGGATGACCAACTTGTTGCTCAGACAGCTCGTGCGAGTGTTTCAGAGGCCACGCAAGCTCGAATTGATGAACTTGAGGAACAGGCGGAAATCGAAGTCGACATGAGTTAGTGAAAGAGCACTGCTGAAACTACACGCCGCTGTCATGTGGGGTAATCAAATAAAATTACCCAAACAGTTCTGACTCAAGTAAAACAGCGTTCTGCAATCCAGCCGAGAACTTTATATTCCACATTGGAAGATCAGTTCACAAATAATCCCAGTACAATGGAATGTTGCAAGAAAAATTGCAATCTTTTTATACATTGCAATAATTATTGCAATATTGAAGTTTATTGCAATACTTATTGCAATATTGTAGAATGCTGCAATTATTATGGCAATATTTAAATTGATTGCAATTTTCATTGCAATATTCGAGATTATCGCAATAATTATAGCAATATTCGAGATTTTTGCAATAAGTATTTCAATTTTTTGAATTATTGGAATAATTTTTGGAAAATAAAAATTATTGCAATAACTTGCAATATTATGGCCCGAACCCCTGCTTAGAAACTACATAGGAAACTCTCTCCCAGACGCTTTCCCTGTGCTCAGGCAATAATCACAAACCCGGCAAGCGAAATTGATAGCCTCGGGGTTAAGTGAGCGGGAAAATGATGAAAATGAAAATAAATAATTGACTTATTCGATTTAGTTGCAACAGAACAGCGTAGTAAAATTTCTTACGTGGCCGTATTAACTAATGTCCTTAGTTTTCAAAAATAAAAGAGGAAGAACTTCATTAAAAAAAAGGTTAAAGCTTAATATATTTATTTTCAGAAAGTGCTATGCTGTTTCTCTTGAACTCAGATTCTTTGGAAAATCCATCTGCATGGAGAGACTATTGTATCATGACATCGTAAATCGCGCTTATATAATTTTCACGTATGTCTTGTATGTGTCTCTCTGTTCCACTTACCTCCAAAGATACTATCTCAGAAAACGCTCTATCAGGCTTATTTCATGGTTTCACCTGAACAATTAATAGCTGCGCTACTTCTTAGGTAATCTTTTTGTACCAGTTATTCTCTCTTGGAGATTGGTGTGTTATTGATATGCGTTTTATGCATAGCCATTTTCATTAAAAATATAATTAAATTATTAAATTATATACAACTTTTGGTTGAACTTTAATGAAGTACTAAAAATTCATAAACCCCTTTTAACTGCGTAAAACGTCTTACGTAATTTTATAGGTATGTTTTGGAATTGGAATTTTTATAAATTCCTTGAGGCTGTCTCAACGATATACTTTTGAATAACTTGAACTGTTTCTCAGTGCCTTCTTTTCAATTTTTTCACGCCTCGGGGAAGCAGAATTTAACTACAAAAAATAAGACAACAGACTATTAAAATTATAAAGAAATGAAGCAAGAGAACGAATCCATCACTTAAGCAATAATCAAAAGAAAACCTTAATAAGTTTTGTGATCAGCAAACAGAATTAGTAATTAACCAAAAAAAGAAAGAAAAGATTCAATAAAACTATTTTAAATTTCAGTAGGAATATATTAATAAACTTCTATTAAACCATTTAAAAACTTTGGATATGAACAAAAAAGATATTATTAAAAAACAGAGAATTGTAAAATCAAAATAATTGTTCGGTTTTACATAGGATTATTGCAAATAATATAAATATTGAAAGAGAACTGGACGTCTTACTATGAATTTATTAAAGTATGAAATGAAAAGAGATAAAGTTATCATACTTGCAGGTTTGGAACTAAATGAAATTAATAAAAAAGTTCCTGCTATGTAACATATTACTGGAGTTATTCATATATATTCAGTAGTCGGCGTGACTTAGTAGAGTAATAAGAAATATTATGAGGCGAGGCGAGCTGAAGCGCGCTGGACGCAAAGGATTTAATGTGAAATTCCCGCTATCTACTCACTATCGCCTATTCCTTTGCGGGACAAGAACCGTATACTTTCGCTTCGAACTCTCCGAATCGATGATGTATCGTGTTATATCCGTCGAGAGTGTTGCGGCCCATTTTGAAGTCTGCGCCGAGTTTTTGGCGGACTTTTTGATATAATCGTCACTTTCACCTCGACTGAGATGGATTGTGAAGATGACGGCGTTGTGAGGGCTGTAATTTTTAAGCGAGGTCACCATGTCTGTGTTATTTCCCGGCACATTCATGACGAGCTGCCTTATGGATTCGTTTTTCAACACCTCTTTGGCAGTGACGCTGACTGTGTTTCCTAGTGACATGTTTTCTTCGAGCTTTTCCTTGAAGATATTTGCCAAATCCTCGACCCAGACGTATGAGCCGTCGTACAGACTGACACTTTGGTATCTGGCCGGTAGGCCGAACGAAGGGGCCGTGTCCGGGGGTAAAGCATCGACCGGGAGATCGAGCGGCATGGTCGAACAAGCGGTCGATGTTCCGACGTAGAAGGTCGCGAGAAGTAGGACTTTGAAAAGGCTCAGCGCCGGCATACTTGAAATGGATAAAAGCTGAGACAGTTGAAGGGGAGCTGGCTGTTCAGAACGGCTGGATGCGAGGGAGGTAGCCAATTGTTAGAAGTAGACCGCGATAGAGGAGACTGATCGATGCTTGCAGCGAACAATACGGTAGTTAGTCACATGAAGAGGACGACAGCCTGGACGAACTGGCCTTGTGGATATAGTTTAAAAGGGGGCTCGCTCGGGCACAATAGTGCGAATGGTGGTAGGATCAGGAGGCGTTCGGGTATTTGGATTTAGGGGCAAAGCCATGCGGCACTGGCCATTGGCGCCGACTGGCTGGGAACAGCAAGGTTTGTTGCAAGTGATGTACAGTAAGATATACTTACCACTGTCTTAAGAAGAAAATAAGAGAAGGTTTACCCCTTTACTTTATAAACTAAAATAAACTAATTTTATTTAATTTAATTTAACAACTGTTTACTTTTATTTTACTTTTACCTTATCAAGTAAGTTAGCACAATTTCTTTACTCTCTTTTCAGCTTAATACAGGGCAACGATGCCTGGTTAGAACTCAAATAATATCCTGTCGGTGCTGCTCTCATTTCTCTGGAAAGAAGGCAATTGATCTTGATCGAGGAAACAACTTGCTTTCTGGAAGATGAAGAATCCTCGGCGTTCGTTTGATGAACGCGAAGATGTCATCATCTTCTCGAGAGCTCCTGACATGCGGTTGATTTTGAAACATTGCTGCCAAAAAGCTGCATGTTTTACATCACGTCTGGTAATGTTTATATGGTCTCTTCTCGTTCCTCTCGCTATGCTTAGTAAGTAAGAGAGAGAGAGAGAGAGAGAACGGGAAAAGAGAAACAACATCATTTGCTTGACTCTCATTTCTTTGAAGCAACCTGACGCCTGAAGGGGCTCCCGTGGTTGAAAAATCAGTGGTAAATGTTTCGACTCTATCAATGCGTCTCTCATTCCAGTGGAGATATTTTTTTAGAAAAGCGAGAATATTAAACCATAAAGGTGGCGGTTTAAGGTACGGGCTGTTTGCTGGCAAATATTACAGTCAAATTGAATATTGTTCATTGGTTATGTTTATCTGCTTGAGGCAGCATAAAAAACAAGGGCAATGACGTTGCCCCTTGCTCTTTTTATGCGGCGGGAATTTCTCGCCACTACCTCTTAATAATAACGAGAATGAAATGATTTCTCTTCAAGTATGTTCGTAATTTAAATTAAGACAAGTTCTTTCAAATTGTATATACTTTTCATGCAGAGAGGCTCTGACTGTACCTTTCTGATTTGCATATTTCCTCACCTCTTTTCACGTTAGCAAGGATCAGGCTTCTGCAAAACTTGAACGTGATGAATGAATCCATCTCAAACACTTTGAGCAAAAGCGAGGCCCAAGCTAAATGCTAAAATATCGTCTACAATTGAACAGATTTTGAAGTATGTTGACTTCTAATTTCTACTAAATAGTTTATCATTCCAAATATTGATTTGAATTTAACGGTAGTCGAATAAAACTATGTTCACATCAGGAGCATGTATGTTCGGTGCTTCCACTTTTCCCTTCTTGTTTAAAATATTTTATTGCATTTCATTTATTTGTAAAGAATTAAACATATAATTCTTAGAAAATACAATCAATGCTAATAAATAAAAGAATGTATCATATTTATTTTTCATATAATGCATTATTTTAAGGGCACAGGCAAATTTATTATTTTCCATATTTCATCGTAATCCTACGCGTATAAAATTTCAAGGTATGCTTAGAACGTTACGTTTATTATCATTTATGAAAATCCAACTTTTTATGATATATAATAGATTTTCTCGCTTGGAAATTATTTTCCAGTTGAACATTTGTTGCAAAATGGGAGCAATATTTGACCTTTCTCCACTCCCGGTTTTTCACGGATTCTGGCTTAAAGCTGAACTTACCTTAAATATATATTCATTGCAGCAGAACCCATGGGATTCGTCTCCGCAAGAGAACCAAGACAGAAATTCTTACGATAGTCATACAAATTGAAGTTTTTGTGTGGATCACTGTCCTACCGCACATATGAATTGCAGTCTTAGTCCGAGTTGCACTTACTTATCAATACGGAGCGGAACTTACAATTCTTCCCAAATACCGAAGTATGTATTGAATCTCCTAGAAGCAAAATAGAATTTTTCATAATTTTTTTGTACGATGGGTACGTTCCGCATGTCTACAACGATGAAGTTTAGCCAGTTCACCTGCTCCGTTCTTCTCTCCCTTAACAGTCTTTGTCACGGTGATTTTCTTTATTTTATTCTATCTTTGTCGGTCGTTTATGACTTGTCTATAGCAAAATTCTACAACTTTTGATATATAGAAAACACCCGTTTTCACAAGTGCTTCACCGGCGTAAGCTAAGAGTTGCAGCCATTGTTTGATGTACGTTCATATTTTTCATCCTGTGTATAATATCTCGAGAAATACCTACCTGGTATCTTGTTGCCTGTGCAACCATCTCACGTGGGGAGTAACTGAATTGCTGAAACCGTTAAATATGGGAATTTAAGCATAGAATAAATCCGCTACCCCCATAAGGCACATTGTTGAGGCCTGGCACGGGGCCTCTTTATCTGGGTTATCCCCTGTATGGACAATGCTCTTGTGTGTAGTTCACATAGAATGCTTTGGTGCCGTACGAGGCGTTTTGAATTTGTACGCATCGCAACTCCGCACCCCTCCCTCTAACTCCTCCTACCTCTCCCAACAAAATAGAAAAGAAGGAATTAAAGCGTGCTTTATGTATGAGTTATCGCCGAGCAGTATTGTTCCTCGTTCTATGTTCTTTCTTCTGAGGAAATAATGCGTTTTATCGGGATAAACTAATTAGCACCGATATGATGTTCTTGTTCCTCCTCCTAAAGAAAAAGTGAAACGCTCTCATTGTTACGAACAGCAATGTACTGTTGAAAAGGGCTCCCAGCATACTGGCTCCCAGACTTGTGAAAGCGTGGCTTGGTTCTGGCATCCAGTAATCTGGTGAGAAACTGTGGTGGATATTTGTTAGCACAGGGCAGGTTTTCCCGCTCTATTGCATCTTTTCTTGCCATGGAGCAAGTGGCACTTTGTTCCTGGGCACTGAACTGAGATTGATGGCGAAGATAGCATTGCTGTTGC
>JAVCKV010128879.1:0-19224 GCA_032274145.1 Herpochondria borealis | reverse complement strand
CTCGCAGTGTCTGTGCTGCTTGTACTTCAGCTTCTGCACATATTCTAACCAGAAAATCCATAATTAATGCAGAACTGTGCTATATCAGACCGACGTATGCATTGAATTTCAGGAAACCGCCATATGTGGTCCCCATACCTTTCCGACTTCTCTGCATGTCCCATACCACCACTTTACCACACGCGACTCCCCAATACCCAAGCTCATTGTAAGCAAGTATCAATGGGAAAAGGACGGGGGAAAGCTGAGTGCAAAATACTACGTGCGCGTTCGGGCTCGCGCTTTTATCTGTTACCGCCGTCTAAACCTCGCACCGCCCGCCACAATGCGCCACGCGGAATTTGTCGTGCACGAGGGAGATGGAGTGGCTTCATTCACTGCCGCGCAGAAACTGCAACGAAAGGTGCGTTTTATATCGGATTGGGCAACAACCCCCTCTGAGCAGTCGCCACATAAGTCCCCTACCCCGTGTTTTTTTCGCAATCCACTCTTGACATTGGTCTTTTCGCTCCCGGAAAAGGTCAAGAGGGACCAGTATCTGTAGTGGCAGGACCAGCTGTAGCGGGAGCACCAGTTAGGAGAACTTAGAATAGGGAAGTGGACCGGGGACGGGAATAGACACGGAAGAAGACAGGGGTTAGCCAATGCGAAAGAAGTGGCGGAGGCGACGTACTTATCCAGTGTAAAAGCGAGATTTTAGGAGTCCGGGAGTGCGACGGCAGGGTAGGAATGCGGCGCAAACGTCTAATAAAGAAGCGCGATCCTTAGAGGATACAGCAGCAGGTACGAAAGCAGGAGCGGAGACAGAAGCGGAAGTAGAGGTGGAAGTAGGATTGGAAGCGGGGGTTCAGCACACATGTCATGAATATGGCGGTGGAAGGCAGGAGGACCCATCGCAGAAGCTTAATACAGAAGCAGGAACATTAAAAGATGCAACAGAAGGGGCGGAAGCTTCAGTGGAACCAAAGTGGAATCGGGAACGGAAGTTTGAAGCCAGGAAACTCTGACAGTGATCCTGCAGGGTGGGTGAAGTGGCCGGAGACGCACAGTACGGAGCCGTAGACGTGTATTGAAAACAATTATTTTCGCTGAATCCTTCAAGTTGTACCTGAAAATCGTGTGAAGCTTGTTTAATCCGCGGGGAGTTAATAGGGATGCTGTAGCGGGATCGGGAGCACGAAAGACTGTTGGAGTGGAAGTTACTTGCACGAGGAGAAGGAAACGAACGCAGGGGCGATAGAGGCACTGGTTTTCTTGCTACTGCTGTACGTTGTGTTCGCAGGTCTTATAACAAGAAAATATCACTAGTCAGTAAGATAAAGAGCTGCAAAACGCCCACGGGTAAGATTGAGAGCAGAAAGGCAATGAGATGCGTACTTATGTGCGGGTTTCCTAGTCTTGTAGAAGAGGAGTATTGGTATTAGCAGCGGCACGAAGAGGAGTACTATAACTGCCTTTAGCGTACATTTGAGCCAAAAACATGAACAGTTCTGTGTTAGTACGGCTAAGTAGCTTGTGGGCGTGCGTACAACAAATGGAAGGGCGTGGTAGAGCTACATAGTGGGTAAGTCATAAGAAGGCTATGAAGGAGAGGTAAACGTATGTAATATCGCTTGGTTAGCCTTCGTTGCGTTCGCTGCTGCTTCCCGGCCCTCTTAACAATCGCTTTGGGCAAGGAAATAGAATGGAAATTGGGAAAGGAACAGGAAAAATACAATCAGGTAAACTTTAATGGGAATATCTGCTAAGGATCGGTGTCGAGAATCTGCTTATCTCTCCCTACTTTCCCGTCGCTCGCGTGAGAAAAGTACGAAATAATCCCACCAGGCGAGATACGGTGCCGGTTGGGGATATATGCAGGGGAAAAAATTCTATAGTCAGTAGGGTGGCGGGCACGATCTTCCATATGGACGCACAACGTGTAGCCGGTCGGTATTATATCAAAAGGCCTGGGCCTTATCTTGAATAGTTCTGTCAAAATACAAACTTTCTTTCGTGATCCCACACATCTGGGTCGAAAAACACGACGAAACCATCATCTCACAGCATTCTAGTCATGCACTAGTATTACATACTCGGAAATTCATCATAAAATCACACAAACTTTCATAAAAACGCACAAGATAAACTAGAAGCACACACGTTCAAGCAAACGGGTACAGACACATATACACAGGCGTTTGAGCATGCAAGCACATCCACAGAAGTAGCCGAGTACAGAATGTTAGTATCGCCATAAATGGGCGTATCGCAAGGGCAGAAAAATGCAGATGAACATTGTACATGGCTACAATGCTGCGTCAAGCAGTGATTGTAAGCTGTAAAAACGCCGATAGCCCGGGTAGGCAGAGTGTTAGTGATGTTCATTAATTGGTGTGGCTTTTAGCGACATGCTAGTAAATTACGAAACTTGGGACCTATAACCCCATATGTTAGAGGCACTGCACTGCCTATAATTAAAGTTCGAGCAGTCCCGGCCCAGTTTCAGATGTGATTAATACACAAACTACAATTGTTTAGTCCAGTTTTGAAACTTTGAAATACATTGGCTCTGTAGGTACTGCTTTACGGGAGTCCGAATCGGAAATATTTGCTCCAACATACACCGGTGGCGCGTGGATCAGGCCAATAAAGCCACAGATAGCGTGCTACCCAGAGCCCGGGGTTCTTCCTGCGGCGCGTAGATCGGTTCTTGACTGTGGAAGAGCTCTGTAGTCTGGCGCGCTTCACTTTTACCCAAGTGCAACCAGTAAACCATCAAATCCTACAAAATTGTAAACCACAGCTCTTCTTACTCCCTCATCCCCCTAATCCATCATTTTCTTCAACCTCCAATGGTTCATCGTCTACTTGTTCACCCGGGAAACATACCCCGTGCTCGTGCTGGTGATGCAGAGAGGCATGTAAGGGCCGAAGCTGGCGCTAATGGAGCTAGCCCGCCAGATGCTCGGGTGTCGCTAGTCTACGGTCTCATGGCCGGCCGGCCATCCGCGGACCGGATCTCCTTCAATTGTCGCTAATTCCAATAAATCCCCGAAGAAGAGAAGCGTATAGAAGCTATGTGCGTACTCTGGAGCGCCGCCGTTCGAAACCGCTTCGTGAGCCTCTCGCTTGGCCGCCAACAGATTCCAATGTTCATCCCAACGGGCTAGGTCTTTGCCAAATTTTCTTTCTGATGCCTTCTTCTTGGAGGCCGTGACGAATTTGATAAAAATTTTGCGCCGGCAGTCGCAGAGCTTGGAGCCAAGTCTTCCGAGATTGAAATCTGGACTGGCGCTTCTTCACTACCAAGAAAATGGTCGGGATGTAGAGGAGTCCCTCGCTCTTCGTCATCACCAATTTGAAACCCTCGCTCTCCGTTGACTGGGTAGCTTCGTGCTTTGGAACGACTAAAAATGTATCATAATACGCGCTTTGTCGGATTTATGGATGACCACACTAGCCGGCCCACAACGGGAGCGAAGACATGTAGGTTAGCCTCGAGTCCATTTCTCCTTACCCTGCGCGGTATGTCTGCCCTGATAGGATTCCATAGGGTTTATCAGTGACCACTTGCCTGTAATTGCGCTACTTTGCGTCGTTCCGTCACCAGATTTTCTGTCGTCCCTCTGGTCGGATCCGTGACGGAGAGCGCAGGATTGCGCAGCGGTTTATGGAGATGATGGAGCAAGAGATGGCCTGAGCACGCATGAACTTCTGGGTGCCCTAGCGCTGGAAAGAAGGTCTCATCCCCGTGCTCCTGCAGTTAATGGTGGGGGCGAATAACTTGGATTGCCCGACCGAGGACTTTAAAGCACCACTAAATTAATACCGCTGGGCGGCGATAGGTATAGTATTACTGGAGCTAAAAAAAGGGACTGGCAACTGCGCATGTAGAAATTCGTAATCACATTCATGAATGGGCGAACCAACCAACTCGCTACGCCTCTCTGGGAGCGCTCCCTGCGGAGAATCTATTCTTCGAAGCACTCCGTTTGCTTCATCGATCCGTCTCCATCCTTTCCGGGCTTGAAGTACTATTGCCTGCTACTCCCTACGATCCCCACCGGATGGTGATACCACCACTGTCTTCTCCGCCATTTTCTTTGCCGTAGCCGCAGCCGCCTCGTGTGGCGATTGTGACGCGGAAGCCGGTGTCGACTCCTTCTTCCAACAAGGGAACAGGGTTAAAGTCGCGGCCTACGGCTATGTCGGGTTCTTCTGTCTTCTCTGCAGTTGTGGTTAACATCGCTGGAGCCTACACAATCGCTGGCGTTAACCGTAACTACAGTAGTGGTTGCGTCGTCTGCGTCCGCGCTCGCCGGTTTTTCATAGGCTCTCGTTTTCAGGTGTTTGGAAATGAATCGTCATCTTCAAACAATGCTGCCGAATCCCGTTCATTCTCCGATTCTGTCGCAGTTTTCTACCACGCGTTCAAGGGCTAAAAGCGAGTCTGCCGCTGATATAGTGATGGAAAGTGCGGGCGCGACAATTAAGATCAAAGCTAAATTCGGCGACGTCGGCGGCTAACGGGACGACCACGACTTATATTGTCTAAGCGATGGCCGGGAATTCCGAGTCTGTGTCCATGGTGAGTCCGACTGTTTTAACCTTCGTCTCAGTTAGAGCTGTTCTTTCTATTAAATTCACGCCTGTCTCGGCGCAGTAGTTCTTTTCTCTCCCGTTCTCAGCTTCTTTCCCTTCCAGGGCCCCTCCACCACCCCTTTCAATGAGAGTTAGGCAGGGCCAATATAACTAGGGTATTTTTTGCTAGTCTCGGAGACTGGAGATCCAAGTAAAATAAGACTGGAGAGGAGGACGGTAGTAACTATGCCAAACCGATGTTTTTGGACTGCCCGAATTCTTCCAACTGTGGACAGGACGGAAGCAGCTCAGCTTCTGTTTTTCGGTACCAAGTCACTTCTTTTGACCAGATGTTGCGGTCGTGCGTACCGCTTGGAGAGTTCCTGCAAAATTTCACTGCTCCTAGCGTTCTCTCTGAACTTCTTAGACAGGCCGTAAATCAACATTCCATCGTAAGGGAGGTCCTCCAGGACGTTTCAAGCCATATGAGCGGCCTTGATCCAGACCTGCCGGATAAGAGCTACCAGGGGAACCGTAATGAGGTTCGCTTCACATTGCAAAAACTTTAGAAGGTCGCAGACCTTCAGCGCAAAATAATCGACGAGCAGGGCCGCACAGGCTGGGCGTGTAAGGAATTCCAGGAGCTGAGGGACGAGGTGATCGATCTGCGCCGCAGTATGAAGTTGACACTGCTCCGCCCTAGTCGCTCTCAAGACCTTTATCGCAACCGCTAGCGCAATTCCCTTCGCCGGTTTCGTCGCGGCTGTGATGAACACGACGGAGACAATGGGTAACGCAACTGGCGCTGCAGGAGCCGCCACCGTGATGGAAGGGATTAGTAGATTTGGCGAATATATTAAAAGTGCTTGTTACGGGGTGCCCCGGGCAGGAGTGGCATACGCGCTGTTGCGATAGACGTGCGGCGATAGGCGAACTAAAACTCTCCTGCACATACAGCTGCAAATGTGCTTGAAACTCCTTTTATAATTCTTATTACGCATTTTCACTTGCAATTCGTGCAGTAGCCCGTCTTGCTAGTGCAGTCCTTGCCTCATAATTCCGTGTAGAAACTGCGCTACTAAAGCAAAACCTTGGTCTCATAAATAATCATTTCGCGCAGGAACTAGGCGACTCAATTAACTGTCTTCCTTGCATCGTTCATCGTGTCGCGTAGAAACTGCGCGACGAACTCTACTCTGGTCTCTTCTGTCACTTTCTCGCGCAGGAGCTGCGCGAATATTTCAATCGTCTTCTACATCATCAAGGATCATATCGCACTGGAACTGCGCGAAGAACATAGCAAAATAGTCCTCATCACCTTAACCATCATCATCTCGTACCGCAGGAGCTGCGCGACTTAACGAAGTGATCTACTGACGCAATAAAACCACTGGTGTAACTACTTCTCTACCTCCATTTATTATTGCTCATATATCTGCGCGACTTACTCGCCTTTGCATCATCGCGTCACACAGGATTTGCGCTTCTTGAGAAAAATGGTCGATTAATTCATCATATAACTTTCCTTTGAATCTGCTCGCGCCTTACCGGCGCGCGTCCGGCCGGTCACTTTGAGCGGTCGCATTAGTTCATGTCGCCTTAGAATTTCATCACGTCGTGCATTTACTGCGCAAATTACTTAACTTCTGTTTCGTCGACGCGAGAACGTTGCGGCGTCGTTTAGCACGTCGCACCGATACTGCGAGATTTGAGCCGCTCTTGGTCTTCGTGGGGGTCTAGGCGCTTTTGAGCGGGGCATCGTGCCATGGAAAATAGCTGTGCAACTTTCTAAACTATTCCTTATTCGGTCGCGCGTTGGTATGTAGACGGAATAGTGTTGCGCGAGGTCGGATTGGGGGATAGCGGAAGAAGGATGGTGTTACGAACGGTGGAGCGCGATGGGGGCGTTGGCACAGACGTCGCGCAGGAAATGCACGATTTAATCAACCCCGTGCTTGCGCGCAAGAAGTGCGCTTGAAGCATCATTTCGTGCAAATACTGCACGAAAATATAGACCAGTTGTGCTTCAGCTGCGCGTTAGTACTGGTGGTGAGTATCGTGTGGCGCTCCATCCCTATGCGGCGCGCGCTTTGTGCAGGGAGAGAGATGAGCGTGAAAGATCGATTCGGGTTTGAGATGGTGAGGAGACGATGTTGATGGCGCGGGTTGAGAGGGCTTTTCCGAGGGAGGGGGAAAGGACTCAGAGCGGAGAAATTTCTTTCCATTCTCTACTCACCCGTCACTTGGAAGCGACGTATTCAGTACCCAGAACGGCGAGAGTCAACGACGAACGGGGATATATTAAAACGAAAACCTTAATCAATCTTTATAGTGCCACTAACGCCCGTTCAAAGGACGCTAGCAGTGAGCCGTTTCGTAAGATACAACAATCTTGTGCCTTATCCTCGATAGTGCAACTTCACCTCGTACAGTCTGACAGAAAAACCCTCCGCTATCCTTGCTCACACCTCGCCAGTCGTCGATACATTTTGGTACACAACCCAGTGTACGCTTAAACCGACGCATGCATAAAGTTTTAGTGATACCTGTCACACGCTCTTCGCAGTAGCACAGAGGAAAAAAGGGGCAGTCACATGTGGTCCCGCTCAGTCTCATCCCAACAAATTCACACAAAATCAAAATCCGCACCCGTGCAAGTCGCGGTCGTGATAACGTTCGTGCGACTCTCAATTAGGCGGAGGAATCCGGGTGACACCGATGGCTCCGCTCAACAAGGTGCTTTCACGCCGTAGAGACGCACAGATCTCAGTTACAGGGCTTGTCCTTAAATCTGTACAGGAAGCATAGATCGTGTTGTAGCCCACCCTCATCCAGCGGCCATCCCCTTTGATGCCGCAAAATTGGGCGTAGTTTTTGGTTGTGGGTAGAATGCATCGCGGACTTCAGTTTTAACCGGCCCTTTATCAAGATACTACCCCGCCCCAAATTCAAGTCGGAGCCGTCTCGGATTGGATTCAGATTTGGTCCGTTCCAAATCGCAAGTCTCAGGTCCAATTTACCACATTAAATGCCAATAGCCAGATCCGATCCAGATTGACTGATGGTGTCGCCACGATTTCCGACCCATTTTTTCTGTCGGCCGCGGTAGATTGGAAAAAGCACAAGGCTGGAGTTGGAACACTTAGAGCTTGGCTGCTGGTCGGCTAAAGATACCTCGGCTCTTAACTCTGGAGGGAAGTGGTCATGTTGTGGGCAATGTGACTCGCCCAACTCACGGTCCAATCCATCCTTAAATTCACATAAATTGTAACTCACTTCTCCACCTTCACCAACATGTCTCAAATTGTTCAGGCCTATACATGCTCTCTCATAGCCACAGGGACATCCTTCGCATGCGGGGAGGTAATTAAAAACGCTGCTTCATGGCCGACGCTGATTCGTACGGTGCTGGCTCGCTGGATTCGCGCATGCCCTTGATGGGCGAGCTCATGGATCGCGGGACTACTGCGGCCGGATTCGCCTTCTCGTGGCAAAAATTAACCAAACATCAAGAGAATTACAATCACCTCGTGATCAAACACGTCTGCAAAGCAGCACTACGCAGCGCAAAAGTTCTAAATCGCTTCATCAGTCATTCCATCGGCCGCCAAAAGATCCACGAGTTCATCAAAACGGACTGGGTCTTCGCTGCTTTTCTAGAAGACGCCATAATCATGGCCGCCGTCGCAGATTAAATCTATTTCAGCGTCTGTGAGACGAAGACTTGGCAGGGCATCGTGCGAGAGTGCCGACTACGCGTGAAGCTGTTCAAATATCAGGACAGTGACGTAAATAGCGATGATTCGCACGCCCGTCACCACCACTGCCTCGAGATGATCTTTCTTAGGTGGCAAGGACTCATGTTTACGTGGCGAGACGATCATATTTTCCTTCGTAACTACCGCTTCGGCCGGCTTCTGGTAGGCCATACCAGC
Organism: Herpochondria borealis; assembly: GCA_032274145.1. Lineage (NCBI taxonomy): Eukaryota > Rhodophyta > Florideophyceae > Ceramiales > Ceramiaceae > Herpochondria > Herpochondria borealis. The sequence continues at coordinate 10,726 of JAVCKV010128879.1, read as the reverse complement.
CGCCCGCATCGCGGCCGCGAAGACCTGTGGCTTGATCTTGAGTCTTTTTCTCCCGCTCTTGTCCAAATTTACCGTCCATATGGCATCCATGACTGACTGTCGGGTCCTCTTTTCTTTGTTTCCGCTAGTTATCTTCCGTGCTACATGGCATCAACCACCGCGAGGCGAACAAGTGGCGATCGCGATATGCTAAGGCGCTTTAGCGACATGATGAAGTACGCGATGTCGTGAAATATTTTGCAATGTTGGGGGCTTTAGAGCCGGTATAACCGCCGCGTCCATTTTCTCCGTCAAGTAGTTTTCCGTGCTATCGATGCGCGGTGCGTGAACAAAGATACCAATGCGCCCTGTCACGCGTACCGCTGGGCCACCTTTGACATGGTCCTTATTGAGTTAAACCGGGCGATCTCCATAGAGGCGCTGCAACTGCGTACTCTACGAAATCATTGGGCAAACGGCCCCGACTAGGTACGCGTCACTCGAGGCCATGAAGGTATTTAACGGCTATGTTGAAGCCCTTCGAGTTCTCCATTCGTCTGTCACCATCAAAATACGGCTAACTTTTGCGATGCAGGCTTCTACCAGTATCCCGCCTAAGTTCGCCGTTCCGCTGCCGCCGACGGCCCCGGAGCCTCCTCTGCCCTTGCAGACTCGAAAAGTGCCTGTGCAAGCATCGAAGCTGGGTTTTTTATCTCAAACTTGCGCTGGGCAGGGGTTGAAGACCACGCCCGTGTCGTCCGTGTTTACTATGACGAAAAATAAAACTACGGATCCGGCTATGGTATCGAAGGCTGTCATCTTGACCACAAAAGCGCACGTGACTGCTTCTTCAGTCCCGGACTGGTCTGGTGCGCCAGGGTCCCATAAACAAGCGAGTTCTTCGCATCCGCGTCCAAAAATTCCAAGACCTTCTAGAACAGCTCGGCCTTACCCTTTTGATACGAATCGTACGCACGACCAATGTGAGTCTGCCTAGAGGGCGGAAGTTGGTGCGCCAAGTTCCACACCGGCTCTAAATGCGGCGGCAGACATGGTGACGGTGTCGGCCGCGCTTCCTGGTTCCTCTGGTGGTGGTGGTGCAACCGCGTCGGTTGTCACCCGAGCTTTGAAGGAGCCGTCTAGTTCTGTTCCCAGCGCAACTATGGCCGATTTGGTTGTCGGGGCTCCAGTGCCCGAGCCAGTGGTGCGCCCCCAGCTGCCTGCGACATCGCCCCGAGTGTCAGCCGTCGCGCCCGTTCCGGCTCCGACTGAACAGGATAAGGCACAAGGATTTCAACACAGCCAAATTCGTCTGGTATAGGCGGGCTGTGCTAAGAAGCAGACGGACTGAAGGGAAGGACGAGACGTCCCGAGAAATTTCGGACTCGTGCGACGAAAATGGTGGTATACCGTGCCGTCGCTTCGTGGGATGGACTAGGCGGCAGGGGCTACGGCTCTAATGCCCGGGGTGGCGAGGAATACGTTGAGTCTGCCCTGGGTACACCTATCGCACTCGGAGACCCTCGCAACATTCACCGGCTCTGCGCGTGCCGATGGATCGTTTTCAGCACAATAGAAAAGACTATTCAACGGTTCGCGAGGTCCTTCAGGCGGTAGCGGGAAGAATGCGGTGGCTGAAACATGACTTGCTAGACCTTCGGCCCCGTGAAAACCGTGGCGGAGAGCGCGTGACGGCGCGGCATCGCGGGAGGGTGGCCTAAATACAGCTTGCAGTAATCGATGAAAAGAGTTGCGCTTTCTGCGCCTGCGAGAAAGTGACGGTGCTGAGGGAATTGGTGGTCGCTCTTCGCCAAAAGTAGAAGATCCCACCTTGCTGCCCCCAGTCCCTCGCGTGAATGTTCTTGCGATCTCAAAACTAGTTGTCCTCTTGTTTTGCGTCGTAGTCGTGATATTCTTGATGGCGAAATAGAGGGCCGCAAACGGCCCCGTCGGTGTTATCACCGTGGCTGCAGAGAATAGGGGTGTTGAGTAGATTGTCTAGGGCAGTGATCTTTTGGGGCGGTATGGGTGAATGTTGGGTGAGTGGGGTAGGCTAAGGTAAAAACATGAACAGGGCGAAGCGATTCGCCGTGCTTCGGGATTGTGCGAACTTCTTTTCTATCTCGTCGAGTCGAGCAATGTACTGCCCGACCAACTTCATATCCTAGTCTCATAGCGTCGCGCGAGTTTCTGCGGGACCAACGTAATAGCCTTTGTATCATCGCGTTGAGCAGGGTTGTGTACAAATAGCTTTATAGCCTTGGTCTCATCGCGTCTGGCAGTGTTCCGCGCGACTTCATACCCTTGATCTAATCGCGCGCACATAGTTGTGCGCGATTAGTTTCCCTTGTGATCATTATTTTTATGTAGCCCAGTGACCTGCGCGACAAGTCGTTATCATCATTGAGATCGTGTCGCCCAAAAGTTTTCTGCGTGACTTCAAGACGCTTGAAAAAGTTACATTGCGCAGTATTCTGCAAGAATCCAGAGACTTGGCAGTTTTCGCAGTGGGCTCCAATAATTATGGCCCCGCTTCCGTACGTCGTGCAGTAATCTGCTCGACCGGCTCTCTTCATCTTCATCTTCATATTCGTCGGCATCCTAACCATTACCGATTTCGTGTCATTCAGGGTCCTGCGCTACTTAGGCAACAGGTGTACCTTCACGTCGCGCATTAAAACGTTTGACTCGCCCCACATCTTGAAGCTTCACCTAGCGCAGTGATGTGCGCGACCGGCTCCGACCCGCCAGCTTACGGCGGTTTTTCCCCTCACTCTCTTTTCCTTTCAATAATTTGCGTTGCACTTTTTCGCCATTATTCGCCTGGATTGGGGCTGTTTGAAGGGGTCGCGCAGAAAAGACTGCGCGAATTTTTCAGGCGGGCACTTGTAGACCGCTTAGTTGGCGTTGGTGGAGAGGGGGAACGCGCAAACATGTCCTTTTGTCGCGCAGTGGTTCTGCGGGACTTAATCAAACATTTATGTGGAATTCCGAGTTGTTGAGTCGTGCAGCGGTTCTGCGCAACGGAATCATGCGGCCATTTGCGGGTAGCGTTGTCGGATTTTGTAGAGTTGGGTTGCGCATGGGGTGCGGGGTGCGGGCGTGCGGGTTGGAGTCTTCGCGGTTGCGAAGGAGGGGAGTGATTCAGCCTCCAACGGTTATTTGAGAAGGCAGGAGGGGAATGGAGTGGAGAAGGAGCGAAGGTTGGAATGAGCGGGTGGTTTGGCGTCGGAATTTCTCATGAAGATTCATCGGCGCAGCAGCCCAAATTTTCTTACACATGTGCCATATTTGAAACGCCGGCACCAAATTACACATGTGGGCTAGCTGGCTGGCTGGCCGCGCCGCATCGCCAAGCTTTCCTCGTACCTATCCCGCAGTAATCTCCGAACCCTTCGTCCTTTTTAGTAATCACCGCTTAACCAAATCCGCTGTTGCCTTCTTTGTCGCCTCCTTACTTGTTACACTCTGGGCTCCGCTTACCGTGTCATGCAAATTACTGCGCGACTTTGTGCGCGACTGGTAGAGCCCGGCGAACGCGAAGATGAGTGCTCTACTTCCACCTTCTCCCTCTTAATTTATTTTCCTCAGCCCCATTGAGCAGAGGTATGTGCGTATTTCTATTGTTTTTCTCTGCCCTACTTGCTTGGGCGCGTGCCCCGGCGGGACGGCGCGGTGCTGTTTGTGTCGCGCAGATTACTGCGCGACTGTCGCAGAGTTAGTCGCTTCAGAAGACTGTAGCCTCGCGCAGTGGCATGTTAGCACCAAATCTCGTGTTGACTCGGGCGCCTCGCTGTCGTCCCTAGTCGCGCGGAGATCTGCGGGACTTTAGGGGGATTCGTGCGAGGTGTCGCACTGCTCTAAAATCCTCACTGCGATTGGTAGGGGATCACGTCGCGCATTTTTCCGCGGGACGCCCTTCGCAACCCTCGCCAGTAATTTCTGCCTGCTGGCCGGGTAACCGATTTAGGGAATAAAAAGTATCTTCTTCGCGCAGCGGGTCTGTGCAACTCAATTTCTCATTTTCCAATCCCGCGGCCTGTAACCTTGTCGTCCTTTCACGCTCTGGTATGTTTCATGCTCGCCAATTGCTCCCCGCAAGCCGCATCGCGCAGATAATTGCGCGAACCTTGCGCATATTGGTCGGTTGATTGGAGCAGCCGTTACTGTCTTGATTATTGTCCGTCTCTTCTGCTGCACTCAGTGCCTCGCCTCCCGTCTCTAATTTATCTGCACGACCTTCGAGTCTGCTTCGTTTTCTTCAAATCGAATCGCAGATTTGTCTGCGCAACCTTATCATCCTTTACGTCGTTGAGCTGATTCAACTCAGCCCTCTCGTCTTGAAAGTCGAGTCGTGAAATTAATGCGGAAATGCCTCAATCGTTCCTGGATATTGGATCACCGATGAATCCTGACGGAGTGGGATCTACTAGATTTACAGCTGAATGACTGTAACGGCCGCCATCTGGCCATCGGAATACAAGGGCGGGTCAGACACTCTAAATACAGGGGGAGTTATTCAGTTCTTCTTACCCCACTATCAGTAGGGCGGTAGGTATTGATCTTCGTATCATACGCAGGCGCAAACTTGGTGCAGCTCGGCTCTTACACCAAAGTCAACTTGTGGCCCGATGCTTCGTATGGACGGAATGACTGGGCCGCCACCCCCTGGCTTGGTTCTTTTGAAACCTACTATTTCCTAGGCCTTTTTTGCTTCGTCGCCCATAGATCAGCGCCACTTTTCTTCGACGAAGTTCGCTTGTATCCGAAGCGCAGAAGCCACTTCACATCCTCTTATTTTGACCTGCCTTGGAGGCCCTGTTACGGGTTGCAGAGACAGACCGCCGGCCTACCTTTAGTAGCTTCTTCATGCAGTCTTGAGAGGCCAGCGATAATCCGTGGACTTCATGGATTGGAATAAAGTACTCGTGTGAAAAACGGTTTTGATACAACCACGCCGGCGAATATCTCGCAGCTGAGCGGGACTATAATTCACGGGATAGTCCATCCTTGGGTACATAAATTTTGTCGATTTCTCTCATTTCTGGATTCAGCATCTCGCCCCTGCTCCTTTCACCTCTCTACTGTTGTCCAGCTACGCCGATTTTTTAAGCCCCAGTGAGTGCACCAAATTCAATTTTCGCGGCTTGCACCGATTTTCTACCAAAACCTGATTATACGAAGACGAATGAGTGTACCTGCTCTTGCGGAATTGCCCATTTGTACTACATACAGACGCTGCGCGTGGGCGATTGTGGCTAAGAGACCCGCAGATTAATATGCGAGACGATGCCCGATGCTCAATGTTTCTTCTCAATTATCTTGATGATTGATTTTAGATGCTTGATGCTTAGAGATGTCCTTTATTTGCTCATATCTCTGCGCAAGACGATTAATGATGCCTTCGCTTCTCGATTATGACCCTTAAATCACACAGATCGCTGGGAAAGAAGATGATTGGTGATTGATGTTTGAAAAATACAAATACACACCGTGGATACTACGCCTGCCGTCCCTTATTAAAGTTCCGACGAGCCATTGGAAAATGGTAAGGAAGAGTTGCATATTTGGGCTGTAATGTGTGCGGAACAGATGCGGTGAGGAGAGCGATTGTGATTCGAAGGGGAAGAGTGCAAAATGGCGATGCGTTAAACGTAGGATAATATAGGGCCTTGGCGATAGTATCCATTACAAGGTTTGCGCGAGTTTTGAGAAGTAAAGAGACAATTTTTCCTCCGGTGCATCAGGTCGAGCAACCCAAGTTGGCCGATGGCCTTCCAATTCCCCCAAAACATTCCAGAGATCCATAATCCATCTCGTTATCCTTTAGAATATTCTTAAAGTACCAGGTTGGCTCATCGGCTCTTTTTGCCAAGTTGTGGGCGCTTGCTTGATGGTACGTGTCGGGTCGGAACGACCACCAATATACACGAAGAAGCGCAAGTTACACGAGTCTGGCTGAAAAGTTGCGCAACATGATTTTGTTGTATTATGATGGTGCTCAAGTCGCTGGCCTCCAAAATTTTGAAAGGGCCGATAACATCGTGCATGATCATGGTGCGCTTCTTTTAACCATCGTTGTTGTCACGTTGCACAGCCTCCCACACGAGAAATTTTCGAGTTCATCGGACGCGTTTTTATGGCCATTGAGCCTTGTTACAACTGGCCGTATCCTTTCCAATTTCTACTTCAAGAGAGCAAATGAAGTACTACCGGTCGTATGTATCTACCCAGCTTTTGGGATGGTGCAGAGCTGTGAATTCCGGTGTTTGACGCGATAGAACCAAGTCGATTGGGGTGGTATGTGTTGCCTGGTGCACTGCGTTGTTTGTTATACGCATAGCAGAGGGCGCGCGCATACGCACACCAATCAACTGGATGGTCGTCGAAAGAGCAACGTAACATCGCTTTTAGTGAAATATTGAAATTATTGACGACTTTTCTGAAGGGTTTTAAGTTGTATTCAATGAGTTCTTCTCCCGACATATTGAACACATCTCCTGGAAGAATTCGGACACGACCTGCGAGCCGTTTTGGGAAACCATAGTCGACAGTGTAAAAACCTTGAAGACACATTAGTTAACGAACGCAGTGGCCACGTTGTACAAATTAATACGCTTCGACGGGATGATCTGAGTTAGCTTGCTGAAAAATTCGTGATGACCAAGATGAAGAGGAATCCTGACTTGGACTTTGGCAGGGGCCCATGAATGTCGATTGATATCGTTTCCAGAGGCTTTTAGGCCCAGCGAACCGCATCGGGCTGGAAAATAGACACGCTGTAAGCGCAACTATCAAATTCCCAGACGTTCGCGGTTGCATAGGAAGGACTTTGGGCCAGTAATATGTCTGCTGAAGATATTTGTGCAACCGCGTCTACCCAGGATGTCCTGAGAGTTGGTGATATTGCGCTAACCGGAGCACGCGGTTTGGTAGCGGCGCAGGGAGGAAAGTTTGTATAAAATACTTGTCGTGGGGATGAACCCGGCAAAGAATACTGTTATCATCCTAGAAGAACCGCGTGGCCAGTAACGCCTTGAAGAAATCATCGCGGCTTCTCTACTCAAGTATATCATATAGATTTAGTGGAGACGGGATGGGATCTCCTGACTTGTCCTTCAATGCACCACTCAGCTCCTCTTCTCGTCCAAGTTCTCCAAATCTTATGGCGTCCCGTGCACATGCGAAAAGGCCCCGAAAATCCTTCTCCTCATCGTTGGACTAGTCTGGAATTGGCATATACGACGTATATTTCCACATATTTTCTTGCAATTTACCTGTGATATGCAGCCCAACGCCCCTTTTCCGTGGTTTCTTTGGGCCCGTTCCGGGGGATCTTGGTCATGGTCCTCTATTTCGCCGTTACTTACGGGACCGCTGGGGTGGAAATGCTATCCAGGATCGATTTTGAACTTGTACTTTCTCTTCTGGAAGGACGATTAGGCATCGAGGCCTCTTGATTTTGTCGTATAGTCATAAAGTTTAGCATTTCATCGATGTGGTGGACTTATGCCTGGACTGACGGGATCGCTGCGTCTAATTCGTCATTCTCCCGATTATGTGGTTTGGCAATAGTGACAAGGCGTCGGGGACTTGATTCACTCGACCCGGACGGTATATTATATCATAATCGAACTCCATGGCACACAGGTAAAGTAAAAGTAGCCGCCCGGTCGGTTCATTAAACTTCCTCATCCAACTGAGTGCCGCATGTTAGGTACGTACATTCAAACGACCTCGAGGTACTGAAGAAGGGTGAGAATTTTTGACATCACAGCGTAACAGTCGCGTTCGGGTGCTGGATAGGTACGCTGTTCCCTCGTAAACTTCTTTGATAGTTAACTCACAGTTGCGCATTCATTAGGAGCCCTTTGATTCTACTGCTAGAGGAGAAAGACGCCGATGAAGTACTGGGAAGCATCGCAGAAGACCATGTAAGTCCAATGGCGCATCGGTAGAGCCAACAACGGCATAGAGGCCAGTGCCGCCTTCAATTTTTCTATCGCCTTCTCTTTCCCTTCCGTAGGCTCGACCGGCTGACCAGTCGATACCGCCATCCTTCTTGAAAATTTATGACAGTGGAGAGGAAATAGTGTAAAATCCCTTGACGAATCGCATTTATAATTTCTCCGCTCCACGGAAGCTCTTCATCTGGGTTAGATTTGGAGGGAATAGTTCTTTGTAGATGGCCCTGAAGGCATTTTATTCCTGACGAATATTCAACGTACCGTGGCGAATGGTATACCACAGGTTCTCGACCTCTGTATGGAAAAAATGCACTTATTCTAGTTCAACTTGATTACGGCCTCCTTAAGCAACGAAATAATGTGGTCCAAATGAACCATATGATCCTCATGGCCCTGGAAGATTTTTATCACGTCTTCACTGTCCAACAGACTCATGCGACATCACACAAAAAACAGGACGACCTACAGGGCTATTCGGAAGGAGGAATGGCGTTTCTAAAACCAAGGGATACGCTTGTAGCGATACGTACAAATATGGCTCGTGAACATCGTATTTTACCGATCTGGCTTTGAGATATGGACTTGCAAATACCCGCAAAGCATTTCCAACATCGAGACCAACTTCACATAATTGAGGCTCTCGATTCATTGCCGCATCTAATGGAGTGGATACGTATCGGAGATCCTCGCCGCATTGAGGCGGCGGAATTCGATAGAGGAAAGCGGTTTCAAATCCTCTTAGGAGCGAGGAGCACCAGCCTTTCCCATTACGTTTGATCTGGTTCAATGACGACGGCAGAGAGCTGATAATACATCTACTCGAAGATGGGGTCATTTATATCGGGCCGTGCCCGGTACGGTTACATATGGACTAGTTCCGTCCCGGGCTTCATTTGCATTCTGTGCTCGGTTGCCTACATCTATCTTAACATTCCCTAGAATATTTCTCAAGGAGCTTCATCAGCCTTGAAGGCATCTTTTCGCAATCCAGATTTCTCAGGGGATCTTGTTTCCTTTCTTTTTTTTCTTTTAAGTGTCGCAGTGATCCTGCGACTCCCTTTCCGCTTAATGGACCTTCTCCATAAACTACATTACAACAGGGTCAAAATTCTGGGTGATTGGTTGAGTTTTATCATTTCACGGACGTGTAGTTGTCTGCGCGTCTCCAATAAGGACTCCGGTTCTTGAGGTAGATTGCTGCAATCTCTCGGATGAAATTACTATACGTGTCACTTTTAGCGACCTCCGCTTTAATGACCTTTTTCACCTTTTCGGTTGACCCGGAAGAGATTAGCACATCTATAGATTTCTTGATTCTTCGTTCTCCCGTTTGAAGGTCTTCTTGTACTATTTACACCACGAAGTGCGTGTCCTCGTATTGACAGGGCGGAGGAATGGGTATTTTCACTACTGGTCGAGACGGGGGGATGCAGGAGGCTTCGAATACTTCCCGCGCCGCAATTCCTTGTAGCTGGATGAGGGCTAGAGAGGAAAGAATTGAAAATTTCACCACCATCCCCTTGGGGAAATACAATTCCACCGAGTAAAAGTTACCGACTAAAAACTTGAATGGTTTGTCTGAAACCACCTTATGAACTTATTTCATAATTTGTACCCCGTACCGCTCAATCATCTCGTGCTCCGGATTTGTTAATAACAGAAATTTAAACATCTTGGAAACCATTGCCCTTCCCTCAGCTTACGTGGAAATTTTAATGGCTGAGAAAAAAAGGAGACGGATAAATCCGCAGTTCTCCTTTTTCATGCATTCACGAAGATAGTGCGTCTTGGCTGCTGACTCCTCGATACACCCATTTTCTTTGGTCCATGGCTTTAACCTCATCACCGTGGCCAATGAACGGGAGCGTTTTTCCGATGAATTGTAGAGCTCTCTTTATGCGACAGATAAAATTTAAGTGCCGATTAGCGAACCTGGTCTCAAGAAGCACCGGGCAGGACAACTTCTCAATGATTTGTAAATTGACATGGTACACGGTGTTTCTGAATTGCACGAGTGTGCGTCATGGATAACCCCGAGCGCATTACCGCTCGCTTCTACTATATTCTGGCGTTCCTACGTCGACATTGCAAACTGGTTCCACACTTTGGGTATGGAACTCCTTATGATGATGTTGAAACCCGACCCCTTGTCCATGACAACCGGATCCGGTTACTGCACATTATTATTAGAATTTAATGAACCCATGACGTTTTATGGCGTCGAGACAAGGTCAGACAGTGATTTATCGTATCCTCTATTGGTTCGTCCTCTTCTGATCCCCTCGTCTTTTCAGGTTTTCCTTCTTCTTGTGATTTCGCCTCTTCATCTGTACTCGTCTAAAAATTCTGATGCAATGTAAAGCCCTCTTCCAAACCAGTTTCTGTGCATTCACGCTCACGTTTTATGCGGCGACGGTGCTTGGCTCCTGTTCGACGCGATCGTTTGGTATCCCAGATCTCTGGAGCATTCGGTTCGGACAAGGGTTGATGAAGTGGGGGATAAGGGAATTTCACAATCGATTACGGACGGGACTCCTTACGCTAGTGGTATTGTCACGGTACGTGCAGTTTTCCCTCGCAGGCAACTCGTGAATCTCACAATATGTGCAGATCCCATGCGGGGTTTAGTGCCATCCTGGACAAAGGCGAAGGAATAACTAAGCTCCTCTGGACTCTATCCCTAAGGTTGCGTCCACGGTGAAGAAAACACCGCCCTCCCGCGCCAATCCGCCCTCCGCCACATTGAACACCAGCCCTCCCTCCCTCGACGTTAAAAACAA
>JAVCKV010128768.1:0-19226 GCA_032274145.1 Herpochondria borealis | reverse complement strand
GAGTGTGTGAGTGTGTGAGTGTGTGAGTGTGTGAGTGTGTGAGTGTGTGAGTGTGTGAGTGTGTGAGTGTGTGAGTGGGTGGGGAACTTTGTTGACAACGGGAACAGAGGGAAAAGTAGTCTTGGGCTTGGGCTTGGTCTTGGTCTTTGGCACTTGCTGGCCCTGACGCTAAAGGAGCACACGGCCGTCCTCTGGCCAATCACGGCCGTCCAGCCCCGCTTTTGGTAGCGGCAGCACTCGAAACGGTAGTAGCTGCCCTCTGCCCTCTGCCCTCTTTCCCTCTGCAAATACATGACGGAATACATGACAAATACATAGGAAACCGGATTACATACACATTATACACTCTCCTACACAGCCTTCTATACCCATCTACCATCTATACCACCTACACCTACCTACACCTACACCTACACCTACCTACACACACCTACACCTGTACCTATACCTGCATCCAACAAATCTCTGCCTACAGTACAGACCAACAGCCCACACAGACCACTCCACTCCACTCCAGCTCAGCCAAACAAACAAACAAACAAACAAACAAACAAACAACCCAGAACCTGCCAACATGGACTGCCCAATGGGACTGTGCTGGCCCACCTGAACGCCAGAAGGCATCGGGTAGGTAGTTTGCTACTTTGCTTTGCTTTCCCCTTCTCGCCAATCCCATCCACATCCACACTGTCATTGTCAGTTACCGGTACTGTCACTGTCACTGTCATTGCCACTGTAACAGCTTCTGCCCACCGCTCGCGCCCCAGACCAAAAAGAAACTGAAGAAAAAAAAAATGCGCATCCTGCCTGGCCTGCCGCCCTGCATCCTCCTCAACTTCATCTGCACAGTCAAGGCCAACGTCGAGAAGACCATCTTCCTAGGCCCCAGCCCTGTGACGCCTCCCAATGCCCATCCCACCCTACACGACCTGCCTCTTCACGTCCTCTCCCCATCGGACTCCATCCTGTCCACCCAACTACCCGTCCACTTTCCCGCTGAGTCGCTGCCCCGCGGCCTCGAGAGCTGGTATCTGCTCCGCGACCTCGAAGAGGGGAGGAGGTACGAGGTGCGCCTTTGCTGGCCCGCCACGGTGAGTCCGACTGCTCCTTCCTCCTGGCTTGCGCTTGTCCACCCCAACCACCATGTCCTGACCCCCTCTCCAGCAACCTACCGACTTTTGGCTCGATACCTATACCCTTAGCCAGCTATACCATACCCCACCGCTCCTACACTCCCTGGCTCGGCATAGTGGACAACGGCAAGACGCAAAGTCGCAAATCATCCCCAGCGCCCAGGCGGGTACCTCGACAACACCACGATCAATCTTGTTCCTGCGCGTGCAGGCAGCAGCCTCCTATTACTCGACAAATCGCACCTTGATGGAATCCCCTCCTCCAGTCCACGTAGACCTCAGCACGTGTCTTCCTCTCCACGCCATGACTTCTCCAGCTGACACACACAGTCCTTGACTCATTCATACTCAACGTCCTACCGCAATCGCTCGGCCCCGTTGCTATATATATCTCTGCCGTCGCTATCGGGGCTTGGTTCCTTTCTGGCTACATATACCGCTGGCTGCTCTCAGTCGCATCTGAGGAACACAGCAAACCGCACGTCGATTGAAGAATCTAAACGCCAAAACATGTCCACCGCACCTGGCGCACCGCCGCCACCACCGCCGCCGCCACCACCATCGAATCCTGCCTCCTTTGATGGCCTACCCGCCGAGCTTCTTCTCATGCTATATGCACACATGGGCTTGGACAACTTCATGAATCTTGCTCTCGCCATTTATCCCACGCTCCAGCGCCACGGCCTCGTCCCCAACCTTACAGTCAATACCCTCATTCGCATAATCAATGAGTGGCGGACAGATGGGGCTGTAGCAAGCACGTCATCGGCTGCATCGCGAGTGCCAGTCGAGTTGTGGTTACAAATCGTAGACTATCTCGAGCCCTCGGATACCTCTGCATTGGTGTTTGCTTTAGGCACCAGTTTCTTCACGTTCCACCATAAGCTTAGTAGTCAAACACTGATCAGGCTGTGCATTTGGAGTCGCAAATCCAGGGAGAAATAGGATCATGCGCCTCTGTAGGAATGCTGTTCTCGAATTTCAACCAAACACGTTGCCCGTCTACCACACATGGCTTGTACCGAAGGGCTCGGGCATGTCAGACTAGACCCACTATAATTTCACATGGTATACTAACGATTCCTTCTCATAATACATTGGGTATAATCATTACCAAGCAGTCATGCACACACTCGAAGGAAAAACTTCTTACGACATGCATGCCTACCTGTACTTCCCTTAACGCCACGCTATGCTATATATCTATGTATGTATGTATATATATTTCAACGCCAGATATGCCCTTTGTCCAGGATGATCCATTCCTCCATTTTCTTATTCCTCCCTAGGAAACTCATCCTCTAGCCCAATCGTAACCTTGACATTCATACTGCCCAACTCTTGGATTAGCAGCTTGGCCGCATAAGGCATCGTAATCCTGCGAATCGCCTTTTCGCTCTCGCAAAGTTTGCAGTAGCCGCTGTATCCCATTTGCCCACCTGAGATTGTCCGTTAGTCCATTTCTCTCTCCCCCATTCTACGGAACAAGGGAAAAGAAAAAAAAATCCACTTACACTTTTCACAAACATCCACATCGTGCGCATCCGAACTAATCATCAACCGCTCGAGAAGGAGTTGACTAGCCCCATATGCAATCAAGCAGTCTCTCTCCATCTCGCCCAGTCTCAATCCACCGTCCCTTGCCCGCCCTTCGGTCGGCTGCCGGGTCAAAATCGCCCGCGGTCCGCGCGCGCGACTGTGCATTTTGTCCTGCACCATGTGCTTCAACTTCTGGTAGTAAATCGGGCCAAAGAAGGTGTAGAACTGGTGCGCCTCGCCCGTGATGCCGCTCGTCAGGTAGTCCTTGCCCGTGTACGAGAAGCCGTTTTCCACCAGCACTTGCGACATGTCCTCGACGCGGGAACCCCCAAACGCGGTGCCGTATTCGAGTGTTCCGCGTAGCACGCCGGCCTTGCCAGAGAGGAGTTCCATCATCTTGCCTACCGTCATGCGCGACGGGAATCCATGCGGGTTCATGATGATGTCGGGGTTGATGCCCTGATCGTTGAAGGGCATGTCTTCTTGTTGGACAATTAGTCCAGTCGTTCCTTTTTGTCCGTGCCGAGACGAGAATTTGTCTCCCAGTTCTGGACGGCGGGTTTGGCGCATCAGAAGCTTGATCAGCGTTGTTCCTGCCTCGTTTTCCGTGATACAGGCTTTGTCCACATAGCTGCAGTCGGGCATTTTGTACTTTTCCGGCTTGTCTTTGTAGATGTTTGATGCGGGGCCTGCCGTGTCCTGTGGGATCGATTTCAGGAGGAAGGCGTCGCCTGCTTCGATACGGGCACCGACTTGGGCGATGCCGTCCAGACCAATGGCTTGATGGGATGGGTTTTCGCTGTTGAGGGCTCCGGCGTTGATACGATCGGAAGTACCATTAGCGTAGGTTTTTAAAGGGGTGACGTGCTTTTTGAGGACTTGACAGCGGCCGAAGCCCCGATCACACGAGGCTTTGTTGAGGATGAGAGCATCTTCGATATCATAGCCGGAGTATGACATCACGGCAACTGTCGCATTTTGACCGGCGGGGAGCTTGTCGTACTTTGTCAGTTCGATGGTGCGTGTCTTGACCATTGGTTGTTGTGGGTAGACCATGAGGTAGAGCAGTGTGTCGATCCGATTGAACTGATTATAGGCAATGGCACCAATGGCTTGCTTACCCATGGCGCATTGGTAGGTGTTACGTGGGGATTGGTTGTGATGAGGGTATGGAATGAGGCCAGCTACAGCGCCGAGAATAGTGAATGGTTCTATCTCGAGATGTGTAGTATGTTGGTTAATGTCTTCCTCCTTGAGGGCGATGTTTGTGTCGTTCTCTTCGTTGGTGTCGAGGTACTCAACAAGACCTCTGGTCAGGAAATCTTCGAATTCCATGGTACCCTTTCGTAAAGCCTTCAGGTAACGGGAAGTCACCTTCGAGTGCTGATTCTCCACTACAATCATCGGCCGACAAATGCGGCCTTCGTCCGTAGCAACATGTACTTCGCAGAAGTCGTGATTGATATGGATGCTGGTAAACTCCGAGATGCGTCCCATCCTTCGAAGCTTCCGGAAACTATTGAGGAATCGTTTTGGTGTATCTGTGACAGCGATGGGCGTACCGTTGAGGCAAACGCTGTATACACCCTCTGAGTGTATCTCCTCTCCAGTTTGTGAGCAAATGTCTTCCGCACCCAGCAAGAAAATGATCTTGCGAACCGGCTCTTCGTCGTCTTCAGTAGTGATGTGCGTCATCAGAGCCAAATTCTTGACTAGACCACAGGCTTCGCCTTCGGGCGTATCAGAGGTACAGAGCATACCAAATTGAGATGGCTGCAGCGCACGGGGACCCGATACTTTTCGCGTCTTCTCGAATTGCGAACTTATTCTGGTCATCATGCCCAGTGCAGCAATGTAACTGAGTCGACTCAGAACATGCGTAACTCCAGCCCTGTCCATCTTGAATCGCTTCAAGCTCCAATTACCCGTAGCAATCGCCCGTTCGATGCCCATGGTAATCTGACTCTTGTGAACACTGAAGTGGGTAAATGCGTCAAACTCTTGCGCCCGGTTCTGCTTCTTCAGTACTTTGTCAATGCTCAACTTGAAGTCATGATTGAACCGCTTGAAGTGATCTTCGAACAGCAGCGACAACATCTGACCAGATAACTCTAGGCGCTTGTTACCGACATAATCACGATCATCAACAAGCTTAGGATCTTGCATAGCCATGAGTACCCTGCGCGCCATGAGTGCGATGTACAGAGCTTTGGGCCGGTAGTTCGTGCCTTCCACAGGAACGTGGGGAAGAACAACGTTGGAGAGACATTCAATTGCCTCCAGATGGTAGTTGCGCATGCGTGAAGCGCCCAGAGGTTTCTTGACCAGTCGCACGCGGTGCCCGATGTATTCTAGTGCCTTCTCCTGAGTATGTATCTTTTCTCTTGCGCAGGCCTCGAAATTGATGGCAAAATTGTCTTGGTATGCACTGTCATCGCCAGCCACCATGAGAAGGATTTCCTTGTCTGAGTGCACTCCCAGGGCCTTCAGCGCAAAAACAATCGGTACTTCTTCGGAAAGAGTATTGTGCCGGAGGAACATGAGTCCTTTTTTCTGTATCACATACGTCTTGGTTCTTCGTTCGTGGGTCGAGCTCGTGACACTGGCTTGCATAATTCCCTTTGCACTTTCTACAATGACCCGATTCTTGTTCAGCTGCTCCTGGACCAGAATGACTTTCTCTTGCCCTCTTGTGATGAAGTAGCCTCCAGGATCCAACGGACACTCTTCCATGACGGCCATTTCGCGATCGCTCTTGCCCGCAAGCACGCACTTGCTGCTCTTCAACATTATTGGCATCCTTCCGATCCGGATCCCCGTGCGTTTGACCTTGGCATTGCCCCTTGTGTAGATGATGTCGACTACAATGGGTGCTGCATATGTCATGTCGCGTAACCGACACTCGTTCGGCGTGATGGTACTACGGTGGTGATCGAGATCATCTTCTTCTTGTCGATTGGGCGATAGAATGCGGATGTCGACATACTCGAGGAGGAATTTTGGGTCAAAGTCACTGCGCACGAATCTGTTGGCTTTGATAATCTTCTTGAGCTCCACGTCCACAAAGTGGTTGTATGAGTCGACGTGCTGCTTCACCAGACCCTTGGTCTTGAGGAAGGCTGGGAGAAGGTTCCACTTGTCGCGCGCCGTATTGATCGGCTCGGTCAGGCTCTTTCCGTAATAGAATTTTTTCTTTAGATTTAAAAGAAAAGTAAAATCAGCGTAATTATGGTAGAGTTTACTATGGGTTACTATAGAGCAAATATATCAGAGCTTTTCTATATTTTGAGGAAGAATGAACTCTTCATAAAATATAATGTTATCAAATTTTCATACTTTCTCAGCGAGATGTAGATCAAGAAATCTTGCAGCTTGCATTGATGTATTTTTGTAAAGACTTCTTTCGTAGGCAATAACTTTAGTCCAAAATGAGGGTCCTATGTCTTCAAGAGGAATACAAACTCAGGCATATGATGCGTCTTCTTGTACGCGCTGTATGCATGAAGATACAAGATCTCTTTCAGCAATCATATCTCCATCTATGAGAAGTCCGTATCTTCAAGATGAAATATCTATTCCATAATTTTTTTGAGCTGTTCGTTCTGGTCATTGTAAATACACATGTTGCGTGTATTCTTGAGCGATACTAAAAGTATCGTCACTACTATGGTTATCTATAATGATGATTTCAATATGTTCATAATCCTGAGACTTGATACTTTCAAGAGTCTTTCTCAGTGACCAAGCACTATTATAGGTTGGAATAATAACCGAGACAAGGTGAGAAATACGAGTTGTTTCCATAATCTTATTTTGATGCATATTCAAAAAAGACGTCGGCAGTAAGTCGTTTAGGGCTGGAAGAAGTTTTTTTGATATTGAGTATCTTTATGCTTTTTGGATCAATTTGTACATTGGCATTCCCAAACGTGTTTCTGAGTCATTCTTTGAGCTCTTGCTCTAATTGAGCAAAATCGTAATAATATCATTCAGCTCTTATAGTACCGCGAAGTTCTATATTTTGAGAATCTTTGCTATACTGAGATGTTTGTATATCAGCATTTTCATATTCTATAATAGGAGCAAAATCTACAAACTGGTATATGTAGTCGGAGTTGAGCGTTTTGTAGTTTACTATCTCAGAGAGCTCAAAATTGGCTTTACTTTTGAGTTCTTCTTCAAAAACATGACGAAAGTTTTCAGTATCTTTTTCTCAGAGAATTCGGATTATATTATCATCTCATCCTGTAAAATCTTCAAGAGCACTCGCAAATATCTTTTCACCATCTCTTTGTAACTTAGAAAAAGTGAGTCTAGAATCTTTTGTTATATTTCACCTTGATCATACCAGCGTTCCATCATCAGAAAATACTTTTGCTTGAACCTTTACTTTTGTCTTTCCAGGAGTTATTTCTCCAAGACGAGTTTGAGTTGCTCGAGGGATAAATAAGGACTCTTCTATGATAAAAGTAAGTCCATCACCCGTTGTGAGTTGCGTTTTGGGAATGAAAGTAAAGTTATTGAGGTAATAGTTAGAAACTTCGATATATCATTCTGATCTTGAAGAAGATTCAAAATCTAGCCCTGTAGTTTGAAAGTCTTTTTTCATCTCAGTAAAACTGAGTATTGGTCTCAAAAATACCTCTTCACTGTCATCACTTGACGCTGAGAAATCAATAGGAAGGGTTGTTTGAGAATACAGAGAGATATTTTCAGCTCATCGAGTTGCAGAGCTGCTTCCATGAAACCATATTAGTATTCAAGTAACTATAAGTATAAATCCGTATAAGTATTTTTTTTGCTGAAAGTTATTCCACCACTTTATAAGACCTTTCTTTTTTTGTTTGAGGTATTTTTTGAGATCTTCATATGTGTGGGTAGTAATGTCTTTTTTGTGAAAATCTTTGAGAGAGGGATTATGAAATGACCAAAGTGAAAATGAATTTTTTGAGAAATCTTTTTGAAGTTTTTCGATTATTTTCGTGTCTTTGAGGAAAGAATGAGTAGAAGGAAGGAAGAAGTGTATAATATCACTACGAACAGCAAAAAACTTTCTCTTTTTTTCTTTTTTAAGTTTTTTAGAGATTATTTTTTTTATCTTTTCGTATTTGTGTTTTCCTGGAACGATAAGCATTATACATTTTTTTAACAGAGATCTTTATCTTTTGCCGAACAAGTTTGGCTTTCTTTGGGTATAAAAAGAGTACAAAAAGAAATATTCAGAAAAAAGAGATCGTATACCCAAGCTTCATATATTCTTTTATAACGAAGTCTATCTCTATCGTATCACGCTCCTGCACATTTTTCAAGTAATACCCATGCTGAAATATATTGCTAATTATAGGAGTTATTGCCTCATCATTACGTTTCATGATCCAAAAAGGACTAAATGTCTCTGAGAGATGAAAAAAGAGATTTTTATCACGTAGCTTAGTTGTGTTTTCTGTGAGCTCAATTATCTGAGTATCTTTTGGAAGAAATATATCTGCAAATTCTCAAGAAGCATTCCCAACTCTCAGTTTTTGACTACTAGGATCATAAGAGATAATTTCTAAGTTTTGAGTTTCGAGTAGTAAATTCTTGATCTCACCTGAAATTATAAGATCACTATTATCAATTACTGTTGAGCCAATTTTAGTCGTTCCTGTACCGAGAATAGGAGTAAAGCTCAGAGACTTTCACTCTAAGATATCTTTTCTCTCTTCTACTATATAGTTCATTGAACCTGATTGGGAGCTTTGGAGAGTGGCTACGCTATCGTTTTGACTAAATAGACCACTATTACTGTCTGCTATGATAACGCTATCGATTCAGGGAAGCTTATGATAATTTTCAAAGCGAAAGTTTTCTATCTCTGTTGTTGAAGTAGTGAAGTATTCCTGTCTTTGTTTTTGAAGGAACTCAAAACTGAGAGTCGTCGCGTTAGCGGGTACGGTTATTATTTTTTGTACTATATCTCTTCCTGTGTCATTTTGCACTGTGTGGTCGAAGATAGGGAGGTATTTCACATAGTTTCCAGCATCATCAAAGAAACGGATTCGAGAGTGGAGACTTTTTGTGTTCTCTTGATTGAGTTGATAGGAGACGATATATTCCTCTCATTCTTTGACCCGAACCTCTTTATTATGAGTGGCTGAGATCCATGAACATGAAGGTCCTCTCTGAACGGTCATCTTAAGAGTATCATTTCCTCTGAAGTATCTCACATCATTAGATCCAATTCACTCGTAGTAGGTACACCCATCTTCGTTATCATCAAATATAAGATTACGAAGATCTCTCGAAATATATGTTTTTATAATATCTTCCTTTCCAATATCGCTTGTATCTAAAAGCGTTTTTTGCGTGTTTTGTACCCTGAGCTCGAGAGTGTAGTCACCACGGGTAATAAATGGAGTCCTTATATCTAAGGTGTCTTGAGGGCTTTCAAAAACTTCATACATGACAGGAATATCATTTTTTTTGAGGATTACTTCAATATTGGAACTTTTTTCTGCAGTAGAATTGAGGTGGACTCTCATATTATATTCTCCAGAGTTGTAGAAGAATATATCACGACTCAAGCTTCCGTCCATAAAGTTAATACTTTTCCCACTAGATAAATGAGGAAAAGTTGTATGAGATACAATGTTTCATGTTTGCGTAAAATCGTCTTCTGCTTCCAGTGTCATTATTTGTTTCGCTCCTAGGAGAGTCCCATCTGTTATTTGGGATTGTATATTTTTAGAAGTATCATAGGGAACAAAAGCAAAAGCGTTCACCGCGTTGAATCACCTTCTGTTTTCCAGAGCTCACTCAAAAACTCATGGAGCGTCAATATTCACCGTTCAGAGTTTTTTCCATACAAAGTTATTTTCTGTCTCGGATTCAGTGTTTATTCTGAATGTTTCATTATTTATACTCACTCCCAGCTCACCTCCACGGATATTTTGGAAGTAGCGAACATATACATCATGTTTTCCTTTTTGACTAAAGCTATGACTATATTTTTGAACATTAGGAGTAACAAGTTCTGATACCTCCCTAAAGGCAAAGTCATGTATCCACCAGTAGGTTTCTGTTGACGGCTGTTGGAGAGAGAGAAGATTAAAAGATATGTATTTGGCTCCTACAGGTGTCACAAATGATCAGCGAAATACCATTCCGTCAAAGTTCTCAGCGTATACAGGGGAACTAACATAATCAACAGACATTTCTCTATGAAACTCATCGAGGAATTTTACTTTCCCATGAAGATTATTAATCCCAAGACCAGACATGCTAAGCTCGAAAAAATAAGGGGTCTTTTCTTTAACTTCAAGATCCTTCATCGTTCCTATCATCCAGTTTTTGGATTCTCATCTCTGTACATCTCATTGTACAGAAGGGAAGAGGTCAGTATTACGACGTTTATCTATACTGATTTGTACGAGATCATTTCGATTATCAAATATTTGTTTAATATCTAGAACATCCTGAAAGTTGAGAATATCTACTCAGTAGTCGTATATAGGCTCATAAGGCTCTATATCAACACTAGCTGGAGCGTAGGTAAATACTATTCCTTTTCCGTAGTCAAAGTCCCAGGTCCAGTTTTGTATTCCTAAATGCTGTAAATGCCATTTCCAGTCACTAATATCTGTTCGCATGGCTGACCAACGAAAGAATGGATCATAACGCGTATTGAAGCTAAAAGGTGTCGCAAAATGTTGTTTGTCAACGAAGCTAAGAATTAAGTCATTTTTATCTTTGATATTAATGATGTCAGAGCTTTCGCTTTGATCAACACTGTGAACAGCTATATCTTGATCATGAAAAATATGAGCATATTTTCTATATGAAAAGAGATCATCGTGAAAGAGGCTTTCCATCATTTTGAGACCTCAAAAGTGAAAAATTCTCTTTGGGAAAGCGCTAATGCGAGATAGAGGGTTTTCCACATCATAGTAGCTCATAAAGCCATCTTGTTTCTCTTTGCTTATAAAGTCTTGGTTTTCTAAATTCTTTAGTTGAATGTCAGCTATTTCTTTTTTTCCGATAATATCGTTATGGAAAATCACTTTAGATACTCCAAGAATCTCAAAATATTTCCCCAGATTATTCCCAAGACTCTGTTCTAAGTAGGTTTCAATATAGGAGTAGAAGAGAGGAAGGTATGGAGTCGCTCATTCAGCTGGATGAAATGTTTTATTAATGGTACTCGATAGGTCAAAATATCACATTGGTTTTTCTGCTGTAATATCTTTTGGTCTATTCCATTCAGCAATAGAAAAGCTCCTTCCTTCAGACCGTGATGACTCATATCTTGGAAGAAACAAGGTACGATCTTCAGTATCTCATAACTTTTGCTCTTCAATCAGTCTTTTGTATTCTCATGGGATTTCAACAGAAGCATAAAAGTTCTCTATATATATATGAGCAATTGGCTTGATGTAAAAATAGTATGAAATTATAGTAATTCATATATAAAACAGGGTGAAAAAATAGACAATATTTTTTAGTATTCCGTATCTCCAATAGACTTTTAATAGATCTTTTTGTCATACTTTTTTAATAAGCTTTGTTTCTTCTTTTATTTTTTCTCTGAGTTTAAAAAGAGTAGAAAGTATAAGCGCTATTCAAAGTGACCACAGGACAGAGTAACAAAAGGCTAATAGTCAGACAAATTTGTTTGGATCTCGAAATACAAATCATACTTTTGACGCAAAAGGCATTTCAAATACTAACCATTTGTAAAAATCAGAGAGAAAGCTATACGTTCCACTACTCAGTAAAATAAGAATAATAGCCCAAATTCAGTAAAAAAGAACGTATTTATTTTTGTAGTTTCATATGTTTACGGGGAATACGCATATAAGAATAAAACACCCTGCAATAAAGTAAGATATAGGGAAGGTAGCAAAGTCTATCATGTTCCACCAGTAACTCGTGAGGAATAGTATGTTTTGCCAATCAGATACGCGAGAAAAAAGAGTGATAAGCTCTATTGTGTTGAGATTTGCAGGGTTAACATTAGAGATACTACTCGCTCAAAAGAAGGGGACTACAAAATACATGAGTCCAAATACCATAAAGATACCAAAGTAGATATAGGCCTTGGTATAGCGAAAAAGAAGATAATACTGTTTTTGAAAGAAGAGAGTAACAAAGCGAAACAAGAACCAGCTGGCTACAAAGAAAAAAATGAAAAAGAGATAATGTATAGCTCATACAGCTGCTAGATACACAAGACCTGCGTAGAGAATATGATAGTAGGGAAACTTACTCCCTTTGTTTATTTTTTCATACTCTGAAAAATAGAGCATTTCATAGAGTATGTAGGGGAGTAGCGCATATCACACTAGTAGGTAAAAGTGTTGTATACGCATGATACTCCAGGGGTTGAGCGCATAAAATGTTCCTGCAAGAAAAGCGATAGCGAATATGATATAGTAGGGGACAGCAAGTTTTTTCCCTTGCCTCTCAAACAACAAGATCTGATATATGTAGATAAACATTCAGAAAAAACTCAAGACAATGACTCCAATCATCATAAGTTTTTGAAAGATATCGGGGTTATGTCACAAAAGTGTCGCGATAAAATGAACTGTCCCAACTATAAAGACTCGCGTAGAATTAAAGAAATTTGTGGTAGACCATGTTTCATTCCAGAGAGGGAATATTCTGTCTACGTAATTTTTTGAGTATTGTCCAAAATCAAGATCTCCAAAAACAATAAGTCCAGATTGAAAAAATGAAGGAAAACATATGAGAAGTAAAAAAACAAAAAGACTTAGAGCCGTGACTCTGGTCTTAGTTTTGTTTTTGAAGAATCTCTTTTTTATTTCTAGCATAAATGTTTATCACTGTTTGAAAGCTTTGTAGCAAGTTCTCAGCTCACGCAAGTTAGCAAGTATGAATATTGTTCACCAAAGACCTAAGCCATAGAGTATCTGTAGCCCTGAATAACTTCTACTATTTAGATCGATGCTCATTCCAACAAAGAGTAGAACAAGCATAATTATAATTATATGTACACTTATATTTTTTATAAGAAAGTTTCTCAAAAGAGAAAAGCAGTAGTTTTTGTATAGATGAACTTCCGTCACAATCCACATAAGAGTCCAAGATATTCCTGTCGAGAGCGCTGCTCAATAAGTTCCCATAAGTGGTATCAAGAGTATATTTAGAATCACATTAAATACAATGATTCAGACGATGATCTTGATGCGATCTTTGAGCTTTCAAATAGCAGAAAGCAGACCAAAGTTTATTTGTGTTAAAAAATAACATATCATAAAGAGTATAGAATACTGAAAAATATAAGCTGACTCAAGATACCTCTCTCCAAAAAGAAGAAAAATGATATGCTCTGAAAATATAAAAAGGAAGACATTTCACGAGAGAGTTATAAGACCAAAGTAGTGAAAAACTTGAGACCGAAGTTCTCGAATTTCAGAATCTTTCTTCTCACTAAAGAGTTTTGAAAAAACGGGAAGCATAAAAGCGGTTATAGGTCCAAACGCAAGCATAGGAATCATAAGCAGCGCAAAGTAGTTGGTGTAGTATCATGCGCTCTCGGCTCCAAGCATATATACTACCATTTGCATATCTATTTGACTCAGCAGTATACCAGCCTGAGAAGCCATGAGAAATGAAAGAGCGTATCAGAACACTTCTTTCATGAGTGCTGGTTCATAGTATATTTTTTCACGACTAAAATACTTAAAATAGTATTTAACAAAAAATACTCAAAGTACTCATATAATCCCTCAAAAAAGACCAATAATCCAAGCCATAGAATATAAAAAAAGACTTCATATTCATAAAAAATAAAAACTGAGTGTCGCTATAAGAACAAAACTCATACGCAGAAAATCTGTAAATTTGTGAAAAAAAGTATCCTGAACAGCTAAAAAGAAATGGTAGAATACCTGAAAGATATTCATGCAGAGGAAATATACTACAAAATAGTAGATGATATTCTCAGAGCCAGGAAACTTAAAATAACTCTCAGCGAGAAACGAAGCTCAAAAATAGAGGCATGTCGAAATAATGATCCCGGTAAGCATCTGCAATATAAATGCGTAGGCTAGAATAGATTTTACCGTAGCATATTTCTTTTGAGCCATATATTTAGGTACAAAATACCCAATACTCTCTGTCGTACCAAAGTCATTAAAACTCGCAAGCAGCGTCACAAGACTAAGTATTCCATAAAGCACTCATAGCTCGCTTACGCTCACATCTCCTGAAACAACAAGCTTTACGATATATCCTGTTGGTCCTATAATGAAAGCAAAAAAATAGAGCCAAAAACTCTTCTTCATTACCTGAAAGCCAATATTCATGAATATATCTCAAAATGGGTATTAGTCTTAGAATATCCACGAGCTAGAGAAAGTAAATATACTTTTGTATTTCGATTTTTTCCCTACTATGTCACGTATCTTTAAAAGAAATATATGATACAAAAACTAAATATAAAGTGAATACAGTGGATCGATGCTGTGAAGCCAAATCAAAAAGAGATAGAAGATATTTTAGCAAATTTTGATTTTCATGAGCTAGATATAGAAGCAGTACTAGAAACAAACCAGAGAGCCAGAATAGACTCATATGATGAATATATGTTTCTCACACTCCATTTCCCAAAATACAATATAGATAAAAAACTCTATGAACTCAACGAGTTTCATATATTTTTGTGAAAGAAGTTCCTTATAACCCTCAGAGATTTTCCTGTAGAACATATAGATGCAATTTATGAGAAGTACTCAAAAAAGTGAGATGACGATGAATATGATATTGATGTTTCATCATGACTCGTACTCTACGAGATTATACAAGAAATGCTCGAGAAGATGTTTCGCGTTGGGAGTAGTGTCCGCAGAGATATTCTAGAGCTTGAATCTCAAGTATTTGAAAAGACTTCTTCGCTCTTAGTTCGTAATATACTCTCAAAAAAGAGAAATATCATTGTACTCAAGCATATGTTTCAGCCTCAAATATCGGTTCTTATAGGACTTGAAAATCATATGAAAAGACTTTTTAATGATGAGATAGAGGCATATTTTGAAGATCTAGAAGATAAACTGGAGAAGATCATTACAGATATCCTTATTTTAGAGGAACATATTGAATCAGTAGAAGATGCTCTGAAATCTATGATTGATATACAAACGAATAATATAATTAAGTTTCTTACTATTTTCTCGGCACTTATGTTGCCACTGACATTTATAACCAGTTTCTATGGGATGAATATCAATCTCCCATTTCAAGAAACTCCTCTTTTTGCGTATTTTCTTATGTTCGCGTCAGTTACTCTACTTGCTTGAATATTTCTTCATTTTCAGAAAAAAGGGAAACTCTAGACTTTTCACGAAATTGTTTACAAAAATATATCTTGCCTTTTATATGAAAACTATATAATCAGCTTACTTTATTTTTCATGAAGATTTTTCACAAACTTTCGACTATAGAAAGAAATCCTAGAGCGATGCCAAGGATGAAAAATTATGAAATGATTTTACACAATACGATATGCTTGCAAAAGTAACGATTATTTGACGCCCAAATGTAGGGAAGTCGAGTATTTTTAATATGATGACAGGGCACAAGATTGCCATAGTAGCTGATGAAGCTGGAACAACCAGAGACATATCAGAGTTTGAATATAATGATGAGAAAAATGATCTGACTTATATTATTGCAGATTCTGGAGGACTTGATTATGGGAGTGAGGATGATGAAGTAGCTGTAGATATTGCAGAGAGAACAGAGAAGGCAATTCTTGATAGTGATCTTCTGATTTGGGTTATAGAATATGATAGAATAACGCAACTAGATGATTCGATACTCAGGGTGATTCAAAGACATGGAGTAAAAAACTTTATTATCGTAGCAAACAAAGCAGATAATCAAACTCAAATTATGGAGTCTTGGTCACTTGCAGGAAGAGGAGAAAAAGAATTTTTTCCAGCGTCTTCTTCTCACAACTCAGGTTTAGCAGAGGTGAAGAGATATATCGCAAAGTACCTCAAAGAGAAATGACTCAATTATAAAAAATGAGAAGAACTAGATAGTATCAAAGTTGCCTTTATCGGTAGACCAAACGTTGGAAAATCGAGTATTGTTAACGCAATCACAGAGTCGGATAGAGTCATGGTAAAAGATCTTTCTGGAACAACTCGTGACGCAATAGATACAAACTTTGCATATAAAAATCAAGACTTTACACTTATAGATACAGCAGGAATACGAAGACTGTCAAAAGTAGGGACTCGAAATATAGAAAACTGGTCTGTTATGAGATCAGAAAGAGCTATCAAAAGAACAGAAATTGTAGCTGTTATCGTAGATGGATATGAAGGGATTGTTCAACAAGATCTTTCTGTTATTTCAAAAGCAATTGATGAAAAAAAGGGACTTATAGTAGTAGTAAATAAATGGGATAAGGTTCTTGATAAGCCAGGAGTAGATAGAGAACACATGATGGCAAGATATATAGCATACCTCAAAGAAAAAATAGATTTTCTTCCATGGGTATCAGTTATATTTAGTTCTGCAACTGAAGGGAAAAGGGTTAAAGAAATACTAGATGAAGCTATAATTATTTCAGCTGAAAGAAAAAAACGAGTAAAAACATCTATTATAAATGAATTTTTGGAGCAAGCAGTATACAAACATCCACCTACGTGAAATAAAAAATCTCATTCACCAAAAATATATTATGGATCACAAGTAGATGTAAATCCACCAAAATTTGTGATATCAGTAAATAATCCAAATCATTTCCATTTCTCGTATAAGAGATACCTAGAAAATAAGATTCGAGATAACTTCGGTTTTCATGGAACTCCTATAACTATTGAATATTCGGGAAGATGAAAATATAAAGACGTACGTAAGTAAGAAAAAACATAAAAAACTTCAGAATGAATTCTGAAGTTTTTTATGTTTTTGTACGTTTATTTTCCTCCAAAGAGTTTATCTTTGATCATTCCCATACCAAAGTTCATAGCATCTTTACTGTCAAAGTCTCCGTCTCCATCTTGATCCATCATCATTCCCATGATATTTGATCACTGAGATGTTCCTGAAAGCATTTTTGTGACGTCACTCGCTGTAAATCATCCCGCAGCTTTTTTTTGATCTCAGAGTGATTCCATAACTAATGAGCTCAGAGTTCCCATAACTCATGATGCTTCTTCCTCACTCACTCCAGCATCTTTTGCAAGATCTGCAGCAGGAGTTTTTCCTGCTCAGAAGATGTGACTTAAAATATTTCATCCATCTTTTGGATCAACTGTTGTTTCTCCAAGATGTTTATTGAGAGCATTATTAATATTCTCAGCTTCAACGGGATCTTGAGAATTTTTCTCAAGTTGACCGAGTACCATAGGAAGCGCCTTTGATATGAGTCATTGAGCATTTCCCGAATTTCCTCCTAGTTGAGATACTATTGTCTCCATTGCTTTTCCCTTAAGGTTTTGCATGAGCATGTTACTAAAATCCATAATTATTTTGTTAGGTATTAATCCCTCCCCCTCCACTCCGTTTTGGGGACTCCCTTTTTCAAAGGGAGAGATAAAGGTTTTTTATCTAATTGCTTGGTAAAGCTTCACAGACTACTCCATCATTATCTCCATCGAGACCATAAATATCAAGTTTTTTTACATCAATTCATGGATTGTTGGCAGCTACTTCACTTGCGCAACTATTATACTTTGCCTGAGCTTCTTCCTGAGTAGTAAAGTTTGAACAGTTGAGATCAAACTCTTTTGAGTTACATTCTCCTGTTATGAGCCTTACTGAATTTCCCTCATCATCTTTTACTGTTTCAACTCGTGATTCGCTATAACTCCCAGTTTCCCAGAGTTTCCCAAGATCTGCGTCATAATCAAATCCTTCAAGCCCAAGAGCAATAGCAAGGAGTACAAGAGTTACGAGGAGTATCCCTTTTGCTTTCCCCCAGAAGAAGAGGAGAAGTAATACGATTACGATCATTACCCCTATTATTGTAAGGCGACCATTCTTTGAATGACGAATCTTATTGAGGCTATCTTTCAGTCCCATGCGATAATATAAAAAAATAAATCCCTAAGATAATAGGGATTTATTTTTTATGAGGAAGAATAAAACTATTGACAAGATTGTATTTAATATTATATATAATAAATATTATTTTTTTGAAAATATTACAATGAGTGAATTATGAAACAGTATGGGGAAGTGGAGTTTTTTTGACCAAGCAAATGCTGATTTAATTCATGAACTATGAGGAAATGAATATGTTGATCTTGCAGATATGATTATTAAGGATCAGTGAAGTATTAGACCTATGAAATTTGTAGCTCCTCAAACACAGGTAAGCGATATTGTTACTCTTGGGAAAGATGTTTGAGCTTTAGAGGTAGTAAGGGCTATGTATCATAAAGGGCTGACATGATTACAAATCTCAGAAACCTACGAAAAGGCGCTGCATGGAATTATGTGAACAGAAGAAGGAGCTAGAAATGCTGCAAATTCTGGATCTGAAGAAAACAAGAGACTGGCACTAGACTACGCAATATGTATAGAATTATTATGAGCTAATTTAGAAGATTTAATGGCTGAAGATTGGGATAGATCTCAGTTGGCAATAGCTCTTCCAAATTATTTAGAGGGATGAATTAAAACAATACCCTGAGAAAGAACTATCTTGAGTGTAAAGTATGATGTTGATATTTCTTGAGAGGCAGAATAATTTATATATCAAATTGACTGACGCGAATAAAGATACTGCATATAAAAAAAATCCCTAAGATAGTAGGGATTTTTTTATATGAGTCAAAAAGTCTGCTAGTTAAGAAATCAAACATAAATTTCTAATTGTTCTTGAGTCATTCATATCTTCTTGAGATAGAATGCAAGATTGTATAAATGTTCGTCAGCAAGATCATATCATTCTATTTGAGTGTATTTTTCTCATTCATTTGGTGTATATTGATCTAATCTGTTAAATGCTATGGCTTTTATGTCTTCTTTGAAGCGAGCATAAATATCAGGGTTAGCACTAGCAAAAGCAAAGAGTGTAGGGATTAGTTTAGCAATTATTTCAGCTTTCTCTTCGTCATTGATTGAATGAGTATTTAGTTGTCTTATTAAAGGAAAACATTTTTCTACAATATGTCAGTAAATAGTTTGTCATTTGAGATCTTCTGCTGTCTCTGAATGTCTAAATCTTTCTTCACATTCACTTCCGTCAATGATAATATTTTCAACTTGATTAGCTCTATTTATTCACCCATGATCAGTAAATCACGTTTGATTTTGTAATGCCCTTAAGACAGCGTCGTTAGTAGCTCATGCATCTTGAGCAAGCGCTCATGATGCTCCTCCCATTCATAATGCTACTGCAGCTGTCATACCTATATCTCTTATACCCATATATAAAAATTATTTAAATAAACAATCACTTTTTATCCAAAAATAAATATTTGTCAAATATAAAAAATAGGTCTTAATATATTTTATCTTATATATTTTCTCTTATTTTCATTATGCTCAGCGTCAGTTTTTCCGTAGTAAATCTTTCAGGTAGTGATATCG
>JAVCKV010128657.1:0-19227 GCA_032274145.1 Herpochondria borealis | reverse complement strand
CCACCCGAAACATAGACACATTGGCCTGTTGTTAAATCGTTATCTTCGGAATTAACCTCGACGAGCATATCAAGCGCCTGGCCATTCCATGTCGCATTCGTACCAAAGCGATAGGTCGCAATATCGCAGTCGGTGCCGGAAATAACCGTGCGCGTGCCATCAAGCGTTATGCTGAGTGCAAACGCCTCGCTTGAAATAAGCAACAGAAAAACTGATAGCAGTCGATATAACGATTTCATAACTAAAATTCATTTCGCGCCACATCTTCTCCAAGAAACCCGGCGACCCACACTTCATTTCCTTATGCGGGCGTTCACCCAAGCGCGAAGCAAGTAGCAAGCCACAGAAAAATGGCTAGATAATCTCTAGAACCCACTACGGGATGAATCAACACGAATCTTGCAAGCTAAAATGCGGGCACAAAGAACGGAAAATTGTTCTGTGAGGTGTGCTCTCATTCGTCAAAGAGAACCGTCGAGTGACTGATCAGGCAATATAAGTCAGGTCCGTAGCTGAAATTGGTGAAAATTGTGGCAAATAACATCGACAACCAAACGACGACTGAAAAACGCGATCAGGCGGACGAATTTGCCCTGCCCATGTTTTTGTTCAGTGTGTTATTTCTCATATTGCTCGCCGGCATAGTGGTGACTTGGGTGGATATCCCTCGTGTAGCGGAGCTTGCGAAAATCGATGCCGGAAACCTCGAAGTACTGGCAACCGAATCAGAAACGGCATCGACTCAACCCATTGGCATCGATGATGCCCTACAACTGGCGAGCACCGCAGACCGGATTGGTCAGAGCTTCTTTATTGCTCTACTGTGCATTTGGCCAATATTCTGGCTTGAGTACGCCTACAACTACACAACCAAAAAACGCAAAGACGGTTCACGAGAAATTCCACTACAACCGTTGCTCGCATGCCTAATCCCTCCTTTACGTATCGGCAGTGTATCGCCTGCATGGGATAATCGATTGTGGCTGCCTTCGCTTTCTTGGCAGCATCCTGGGCGCGACTTATCATCACTTCTAGAGCGGATTTTTAGCAAACCTATGTTGGTGATCGCTTTACTGATACTGCCAATCTTATTAATAGAGTTTGTATTCAAGGGTGCGGTTCAGCAATATTTCTGGCTGCGTCTGTTACTGCATCTGGCTACTGGATTTATTTGGTTTGCGTTTGCACTCGAATTTATCATTATGATCAGTGCCACAGACAAGAAGCTTGCCTATATAAAAAAGAACTGGATAGATCTGGCGATCATTCTGATACCACTGATCTCCTTTCTTCGCACACTGCGGGTATTACGACTAGCAAAACTTGCTAAGATTCAAAAAATTGCCAAGCTCGGACGGGTTTATCGAGTGCGTAGTTTGGGCATGAAAGCCACTCGTGCAATGATGATGTTTGGCGTTGTCAATAAAATACTAAAAATCACCCCAGAGAAACGATTGGCAAAGCTCAATACACAGTTGGAAGAACGCTCGCTTGAAATTGATGAACTCAAAACCGAGATAAGTAAGCTTGAGCAGACAATCACTAATTGAACCACGGGCGACGAAAAAGCAAAGCTTACTTAAAGCTGGTGTATATCCATCTAGGCAGTTAGACTCGAATAACCTGACTACTTTGGGAGAATCTATTGGACCGTAAAGCAAACACGCCAAAAGAATATATCGATCAATTACCTGTAGAACGCAAAAAGGTAGTCAAAAAACTACGTACAACGATCAGAAGGAACTTACCACAAGGTTTCAAAGAAGAGATGAATTACAACATGCTCGGCTATGTTGTTCCACACTCTCTCTATCCTGATGGCTATCATTGCGACACGTCCAAGCCGTTGCCGTTCATGAATTTAGCTTCTCAGAAAAACTTTGTCGCCATCTATCACATGGGATTGTATGCTGATAAAAAACTGATGAGCTGGTTTACTAAAAACTATGCAAAATTAGTCGAAGGGAAATTGGATATGGGCAAATCGTGTATTCGCTTTAAAAATATGGATACAGTGCCGTACGATTTAATCGGCGAGCTTGCAGGTAAAATGACACCTCAAGATTGGATAACGATGTACGAAAAAATCAAACCCACTAAGTGCTAATTCTATAGTAAGAAACACAAAGCAATACGTTAGCGTATACCTCTGCAGCCTGTGTACCAACGATTTTTAACCACCACCAAATCGATGTAAAAACTCTTGTCCTTCATGAGTAATAGACACAAACCGATCTTGATCATTTTTAATTTCCAGCAACTGCTCTAGCCCAACAGCGTTATCGACTTCCTCATTTGGCTTCAAAAATCGATAGCTATGCAAAACATCGAAGTGCATAAAGAAAATATCATCAACTGGCCTGCCACGGCTTTTCCATGCCTCGACTAACAACACACTCGATACGTTTTGTGCTCCAAGCTGCGTGACCAACGATAAAATGGACAACAGATACTGATTTTTTATGCGTAAGTTGGGAATGAGATACAACCTTAGCCGTGCGGCAATTGGTTACGCCGAACCATCAATGCGCCGACGAAGGCGAATAACAAAAACCAATGAACTCGTCCTAGCCCAGAACCGGCTTTATCAGAGCGGACGCGCAAATCAACACTCGGGGCACTAGACCAGGCAAGCATAGCTTTCATCGTTTGTGCAACCCGTTGCGT
The DNA here is from genome assembly GCA_032274145.1 of Herpochondria borealis. Lineage (NCBI taxonomy): Eukaryota > Rhodophyta > Florideophyceae > Ceramiales > Ceramiaceae > Herpochondria > Herpochondria borealis. The sequence continues at coordinate 16,560 of JAVCKV010128657.1, read as the reverse complement.
ACTTTGAGCCCCACCAGACAAACAAAGATCAGGTGCTAAACACAAGTCCAGCGCATGCTCTCCCTCTGCTATTAGGTGAAGCGTACTACCATTGAGGTTGCACGTGGTACTTGAGGAAAGCTCAACCATACTGGGCATCAAAGTAGCTGGACCAATATTTGGGTCTTCGCTACCGCTTAGTGCGTTACATAATCGCACCGATTGACGAAATGGCAATAAGGAATCCATCTCGCCATGGAGAATAAACATAGGTGGAAAATTCGATGGAGCCGGTGCAATTAACGCAGGAAAACTATTTTCGACCACCAATGCCGACTGTGTATCCAACGTATCGATTGAGTTTCCGGTTACCATTTCTAGAATTTTAAAACCCGCTTGATTTGTATAAGCACCACTTTTCATTTGCGCCGCAAAGTCCTTAAAGTCACTTGGCGCATAAAGCAACACTGCACGACGAACCTCATCAGGACGATTAACCGCTAGTGACAGTGCTAGGTGTCCGCCAGCTGATTGTCCAAATAAGGTTGTCTTGGCATTAAGCCTAAATTCATCAGAACGATCATCGACCCAGTCCATTGCATCGTTAACATCATCTAAGATTTCTGACAGATCGGCGTTATTACAGGCTACATTGCCATCAGATTCACCAATCAGTCGATAAAAAGGCGCGAACACGACAAAGCCATTATTAGTAAAATGCATAGCGGTTGCCTCTACCCCTACAAAGCCGCTGGCACGATGTTGCCAACTTCCACCATGCAGGGCAAGTAACGGCTTGCGCGACGCAATGTTGGATGCTCCTGAATACACTCGCATCTCCAATTCGCAGACGCCACTCTCGGTTTCGATCGTTTTATATTTATAGCGACGCATGAGTGGCTGAGTTAATTGTTCAAGACTCAGTGCGCCAATGTTTAATCGAGTACCTGGGCTAGTAGTCCATGATGCTGGCTCTACTCCCAGCAATGCAGCGTTGCCAAACTGATCGGCGTCTAACGCGACAGTGCAATATTCACTCATGCTGGTTGGCCTGTAGTCAATCGCGTCCGAACAGTTCTCATCAGACCAATAACGTCCCTCTGAAGCAGTTTCAGAATTGACAACAGTACATTGATTGCCAGACTGCTCGTATAGGGCTAATGGGTTTGCAGAGCTAAGAAACGCTGATGCAGATTCGCAAAGCAAAGCATCCGAAAAAATACTTTGTACAGAAGACGGCTCACCAAATAACATGGACGATAGAATTTTCTGACGATTAGCACGAATCATATCAAGCGTGATTGGAAATCGGGCTTCTGGTTGCAGAAACTGATACAACGCAATTATTTGCGCATCATTGGCTTCAGGTAATTCAATATCGATTCGTCCATCATCAAACGATTGGACGAGAGACTCGTTGGCATCAGCCTCAAAGCCACTGAGTTCCTCAACAAAGCGTGAATTTGAAAATGTATCACTCAGTTGGTCTTTTATATATGACTCAAGAATTTTTGCCAAAATAGTATCGTCAACATCAACACTAACCGCAAACTGTTTCAGCTCGCCATTCAAAGTCACTGCCGGAAATAAACTTAACGTTGACTCACTCGTCCACTCAGGGTTAAGCATGAGAGTTGCATCTAATGAAAATTGTGCAGGTCCAATTGCTTTAAACGTAAAACTGTCTGTCGCCAAATTCTGACACCGCCCAAGCCTAATGCCTACAATTTGTTGCGCCTCACCCACACTATTAATTTCGGCACTGACATCTAAAGACACTACAACGGGGTCGTACAGTGATTCGAGTGACAATGATAATGACGTATCTGTGTTAAGCGTTATGTCGGTATCTATCTGCAAAATTACGGTTCGATTACATCCACCTTCAACAGTCACATTTGAATCACTGTTGCTGTAGATCAATTCACCGTCTATCAGACCCAAGTCCGATGCATTTATTGCATCACTGATTTTTGCAAAGACATCGCGCGCGATCGGGTCGGCACCTTGGTTGGCGTCATCCAGTGCATTCTGGAGATCTCTGAGGCTCACCGTGATTGTTTCAGCGCTGAGAATGCCAAATGGAGTCATTGCTCCAAACCAAAAAACCAGGAACAACTTGCCTATATTGAAGTAGCGGTTAATAGCCAAATGCCTCACTTAACGGGCATCCAGTATCCCAGATGTTGGCATTCGCGATTGCAAATTGCGATAAACAATTGCGCAACAAAGCCAAATCACAACAAACTGCCTATCGAGACACAAAAAAGCCGCTCTGGGAGCGGCTTTTTCTATCGAACTACAGGTGCAAAACCACCAGCCTCTTATAAGCAATTCTCTGCAGATGGCATCGCGCCTTCATCCAAAGTAAGGTCAATAATGCATTCACCAGCATTAACCGTAACAAACGATTCTTCACGGTCGCCTTGTGTGTTAGTGGCGCCAATAGTCACCGAGAATGGCCCTGCACCACCAATTTTCAACGCACCATTACCCGCTCTTGAAAATGCAGTACCAGATGGCGCCATTAAGCCAAGTACGATGTTCGAGATATCCGAATTTTCAAGTCCAAACCCACCCATCTGATCTATCAGCAATGACAAGTCCATGTCACCGTCTATCGTGATTTCATCAGACTGTTCACTAACACGAAAACCAAAACTCTGTAGTGTCATTTTGAGCACTTCCTGATTGTCAATAGTGAGACTCAGCGGGCCTTTTGAGAGGCCTAAATTACTCACTACCAAAGTGCCATTCTCAGGATTAACATCCGCTTTTCCCGTAAAGCCTGCCATATTCAACCTGCCTAAACCCGAGTCTTCTTGAACGGCTGCCGCTATTGCGCCAACATCAAAAGATAGAGAGCCCTGACCCGTTGCAACATCTGCCGCTACAGCAAACAAAGTACCGGCAGCCATAGAGAGACTCGCCTCGCCGTCAGCTACTTCGATTGGCTTAACAATGTCCAATGAAACCGAACCTGCTTCTTGTCCAGACGCCGAACTAGATGTAACCGTCGCCATTTTGAATGAACCTGTCATAGTCGATGGTAATTCATCGCCCGGTTCTTGTTCGTCTGCATAAATAACAGCATAAGCATCGCCAAACGTTTTTAATCCACCTAAATCCAGCTCCACACTTTCACTGCCCGGCGCGTAGTTAAGCTTTAACATGGTCTGTTGCTGAAATAAGTAATTAACCTCACCAGACTCTTCACCAGATGCGACTAACTCAACCGTCAGGTCCGTAAGCAACTCACGACATCGATCGAGCCGTTCTTGTTGATACTCTTCAGAAAAAGAAATAGCACCACCGAACAATGATTCATCGGCACCAAACAGATCCCCATCGTTACAAAGCTCATTTTCATCTGGGTTAATACTAATGGTGTTGCCTGAACGGGTGGTCACCCCTTCACTGCCTTCGCCGGCCGCTAACGATGCCAACACCAACGATTGCACATTATTTTGAATGACCGGCTGAGTATCCACGTTTTGGGGAAGCGAATTACTGCCGCCCGCAACAACCAAGTTAGTATCTTCTAGAACGTCTCGATTTCGGTTGAGCACCTGCCCCATGGCTGTCAAATTCCCATCGAAGTCGCCTCCAATGGCAGCAGCTGCATTATTCTTCAATTCTGTTGTGTCTATGGGCACCAAGGGCGTTGGGGTATCCGTGCCGCTGGAACCACCACATGCGCTAACAAGCGTGCTTATCATGCCTGCCAGTATCAATTTATTGTATTTCAATGTACTTCTCCGTTTGTAGTATGAAAGCCGCCGGGCTTCTATGCCAATAAAAATGTAGATTGTTCGCTAGTCACCCGCTCTATTATGATGTTCATTGAGCAACACACCAGCAACACATAATATGTGGAAATCGGTTGTTTTGCTGGGACAAACTGAGTTAAAGGTCAGTTTTTTATACCGTTTGCGCAAACCAACACCCACTCCAAAAAATACACGAGATTTCAGCCCACCTGAGAAAGAGTGCGACATCACATTTTCACTTAACTTGCATCTCTAAATTTGAAGCTAAACAAAGGACGGTGTAAGCTAAAAACTCTATATATTTCAAGAATGATATTACAACCTAGTTTAATTCGTCGATGCTCGAATGCAACACTACTTTAACCAGAGAACTAGCATGTACCAACATGTAACAACCATTAAGAACAGACCGTCAATCACTCGTTATTTTTTTCTCTGTATCGTGGCTGTGATCGCTATCTGGCCACTAAACAGCGTTGTTGCAGACAATCCGATTCTACTACGCATACATGGCAATATTGACAGTGTGGCAAAGGAAGAAATTGGACTGAATTTGGAGAAACTGACCAATCTAGAGGCAACCACAATAGTCACCACCGCTCCATGGACAGACGGCCCAACGCAATTTACCGGTGTGCGAGTCAACACGTTGCTTGAGAGTATCGGTGCAAAGTCGAGTCAATTCGAAGCAATTGCAGAAAATGATTACAAGTTTAAAGTCACCGATATTGATTTTGAAAAATACCCTGTTATTGTCGCCTACAAAAAGAACGGAGAACTACTGGACATTAGAAATCTAGGACCGCTAATGATCGTATTCCCATTCGATGATTTCCCAGAGTTATTGACCGAGCGAAACAAAGCCGCATCGGTATGGCAACTCATTGAGATAGAAATTCTTTGAAGGAGAAGGCGCTCTTTTCGATTCTCCTACTGTGCATGATTATCAGCACAGTCGCTATGCTTTACATTCTGGGTGGCATCGACAAAGTTCGAGCCCGCTCAACAAACACAGGACCAGGAGGTTTTAGTTCACTCATCAAAATTGACCATTCATTAGATCGTTACTACAACTCGCTAATAGATTATCGACATAACATCACTGATCCAGAGCTGGTAAAAACTCTGTCATCTAAATATCAAAAGGAATTCAACATTGTTTGGGGAAATCTGGAAGTCTTCACACTCCAATTTCACGGAAAACCCGACAAAAACAGGGAAGCATTGCTTTCAAATTTCAAACACGACGTAAGGCAATTCCTGCAAACGCATGAAACTAAAATGGAAGCTGATCAGATACTTGGTGCAGATCAAGTTTCACCGGTGATTTCTGATTTGCGTGTACTTCAAGAACAAATAAACGAGCTCGGTCGAGAATACTTTTTTACCTCACTATCCTACCGAGACGACTGGGTTCACGACTTAAACCGACTACACAAATTGCTTTACATTGTCTCCGCTGCTCTGATTGGTGCTGCATGTCTTTTAGTTGCATTGCTCGTACGTTCGAACAAAAGAAAAAACAGCTTAGTTAAACAAGCTGTCATTGCACGTCGTGAACAAAGTAACGCTTTGAACGAATTACGCAGTGGTCGCCTAGAACAAAGAGCTAAGGATTCTTTTATAGCCTCGGCAAGCCATGATCTTAGCCAGCCGCTACATGCTTTAGGCCTTTTTCTTGGCTCACTTGACACTCACGTTACCGATGCACAGGGCCGAGAAACATTGCACGATGCCATTCAATGTTCGAATAATGTTGGCTACCTATTCAAGAGCCTGCTTGATATGTCACGGCTTGATGCAGGCATAGTTGAAGTCGATAAGAAGCATTTCTATCTCGATGAATTGGTCAACATGCTGGAACAAGAATATCGAACAAAGGCTAAAAATGCTGGAGTCGATATCGACATTCAGCTCGATAACTCAGTGGTGCATTCAGATCCGATTCTAGTTAGTCGCATCATCAGAAATTTGATTGAAAATGCCTTTGCTCATAGTGGAGCTAATCTAATAACAATCCGCTGCACTACCTTATCAGGTCAGCACTTTTTAGAAATTGAAGACAATGGACGAGGTATCTCAAAAGACGAGCAAAAAAGAGTTTTCAGCGAGTACTACCAAATTAGTCACTCAAACTCTGCGCAAACCAAAGGCCTTGGTCTTGGACTCTCAATTGTCAATCGGCTAGCTGAGCTGCTGGATACAAAAATTTCATTAAAGTCTGAGGTTGGTGTATCTACAAGATTCACTATTGGCTTAAAACAAGGCATTGAAAGTAAAGTTGATCGAGTTGCCAAAACCAATGTTTTCGATGGAGCCACCTTACTCGATTCAGATATCGTCGTCGCAGTAGTCGATGATGATGAAAATATCTGCGCTGCGATGTCTGCGATGTTGCGTAATATGGGAATTGAGGCAGTTACTGCAACGTCCACCGATGCTCTTATCGATAAACTCATAGAAACCGACAGACTACCTCATCTCATCGTCGCAGACTATCGACTTTCAAAAGGTCAAACTGGAGATCAGGCAATCGTACAGCTTAAACGAGCACTTAGTATTGAGGTACCAGCTTTGTTGGTTACCGGTGACACATCGCCTCTTAGTGTTGCAAATGCTGCTAGTAGTGGCTTTAACTTATTACACAAACCAATAGAACCAATGGAATTGTCGGCAAAAATAATACAAATGCTGCATACATCAAGTCAATCAACCACAATTGCTGGTTTAAACAAAAAAAGTGGTTAACAGTATTTTATCAATACTAAACTATCTATAAAAATTCTCACTCACAAGCGAGCAATTGTCGTTGCGTAGAGCAGAAAACAGATCAGCAGGCCCAGAAGCACGAATGCACGGATTCGCAACAGCCCAGCAGGCATAGCTTTTAATTGCATGATGTAGACTGCCGTTAACATCATGAATACGCCAGAAATTAGCGCAGCAAGCCCCCAAAAATTGGTTAGATTTCGCAGCCCATGCCAAAATGTATTCCAACCACCAGCAGTAAATACAATTGCACCCACCGACCAAGCAAATAGTTCAGATAACGGTTTTAGCTTACTACTAAACGCATAAGGTGCTGCAAAGAGCAACCCAATCAACATACACACAGTAACAATAGTACCCATTGGCATGTGGCTTATATCCTCTGTTGGCGCATCATTGAAAACAAGCATCGACGGTCTGGGTAATACAACTCCTCCGGCAACCGTGGGTCAATTGTAACGCTACAATACTTATCCTGCTAGCACATCATTTGCACGCATATCATTGCCACAAGTAGCGATTGGCTTTTGCAAAAAAGATAAATCATAATTTGTGATAGCTACAATCACAAGGGGTCGCTTGACCATTCTGCTTTTCTGCCGCACTGTTCATTAGCCTTCACAAAAGGCTTTTGTAAGTACGCGCGTACCAGGACGATCTCCAGGCACGCTTTTCGACAACTCTTTGCTGTAAGAAGCACACTTCTTACCCTGAGGTGAAATATGATCGCACTACAAGACGACTTCAATCAAAACGAGGTTCGCAAGAAAAAAACCACGATTCGAAAGAATGGCAAAATGCAGACTCTGCTGCAAAGGCTCATTCGCTATCACAAGAAAAGAAAGCAGCGCAGATCTGACAGACTCGCACTGTATCGGTTAGTGCAACTCGACAATGCATTGTTAAAGGATATAGGCATCACTCGTTCAGAAATTAATGCAGTGCGTGGCGGTACACTTTCAATGGATGCACTGATTAAACACGACATAACAACAGCACGTGACAACACTGGCCCTTGTCAGCCTAAGAAAGGAATTCCATCAAAGTGAATGGGAACTTATGTTGAGCTTTAATGAATAATTTGCGGCACCGACTATTCGGCGCCGCGCTTTTAACTCAGCCAAACGGCGGTCTTAAGCAGAGCGCTGATATCTAAAACTGTTTCTAATATGCTCAGCTGCCGCCAATGCAGGCTCTGTCGGCTCTTTCTGCAACAGCAGACCTACTCCATAGGTTTCGAGCGTAGGCAAGCCATCATCCTCATTGAGAGCAACAATTTCATTCACACAACACGATATAGGAATGGGTGCAACCGCTAAATCGGCCAGTATTGCAGCGCGTTGGCCAGAGATATGCGCGCTCATGAAAGCCACACGATGTTCTATATTCATTTTATCCAAGCTCGACAATCCTGATAAGCGCCATGAGCAGCCTTCTTCCCAAACAGATATGGGCAAGGGTCGTTGCTCGAATGCCACTCCGTTTCTCAAACCCGCCCACGTTAGCTGCTCGCTAAAAATAGGTTCTAGGTCGACATTTTGTTTTTTCTTCGGATTAAATGTCACAAGAACAAGATCTAATTCGCCGTTACGTACTTTCCCACTTAATTCATCGCTACCATCGACAACCACATCGACCGTTACGCAACAATGAGTTTGATTAAATCGCTTTAATAGATCAGGCAGAATGCGTTCAGCAATATCATTAGTCGCACCCAGCCGTACCTTACCTTCAACATCTGGCATGACAAAGCGACTGACCATTTGATTATTCAATGTAAGCAGACGCCGACCATGCTCCAACAGCAACTCACCGTCTGCGGTTGGGGTAACTGAACGAGAGTCTCGATTGAAAACTGGCCGGCCTAACATTTCTTCAATGCGCTTGACCTGCATAGACACGGCCGACGGCGTGCGAAATAACATCGTTGCGGCGCTGGAGAAATTGCCAGTCTCGGCAATAGCCACAATGGTTTTGAGCATATCGAGTTCGAGTAGCGGTAACTGCTTGTTTTCATTGAGCTCAGACATAACCCCCCCCTACATATCAAATATATTGATAGATACTATCAGATCTTTTCGTTTGATTGAATCTTAATTGAGCCGCAGTATTGTTTCATCGGGCCAAGAAGCTCGTGACTTCGCTAGTAGCAATACAGGTCACCCCTGTAGAGCCAGCTGGCTAAACAACACTGAGGTGATACATGAACACGCTATGCACAAATTCAAATCTCGCTACATCAGTCGATATGCCCAACCGCTGTGTACAACGCTCAGTACGCATTTCTCACAATGCTGAAGTTAAAAAGAAAGCACCAACTAGGCTTGTAAACGTTATTTCAGCTGGCAAAGCTTATTTGCAGCGTAAATACAATCAGCGTATTGATCGCCAAGCTTTTAATTATTTATTAACGCTCGACGATGCTCTACTCAAAGATATTGGGGTCACAAAGGCAGATGTGAATTTTGCAAGCAATCAACCGCTGACCGTTGATGCATCAGCAATAATAGAGGAGATTGCTCGACGACGATAATGGCGCAATAAGAAGGGCCGCAAAAAGCGGCCCTTCTTCATCCAACTTCACTTACTTAAGCAAAACAAAACAAAACAGCAAAAGTGTTGAATTACATGCTTAACGCTTTATCAATAATAACGTGTGACCAAGCACCTTCTGGCTTCTTAGAGATAACTGGATCAGAACCACCGGTTAGCAATGTTTCTACTGTTCGATCAAAGTCAGCAGGATCCAATTTGCCGTCACTACCTTCGGTAAGCTTATTGATCTCACCGAGCATACGACGTTGGTGCTTTTCAGTTTGTGCACCACTTGCATCATTATCGAGAACGATATCAGCCGCTTCGTTAACGTTTTCACGCGCGTATTCCCAGCCTTTCATAGACGCTGCAACAAAACGCGCCATCTTGTCGACGAAAGCATCATCACTTAAGTTCTTTTCAAGAACATAAAGACCATCTTCCATTGTTGATACGCCTTGGTCTTCGTATTTGAATACGACCAAATCTTCAGGAGCTAGGCCTGCATCAATAACCTGCCAGTATTCGTTGTAGGTCATGGTGGAAACACAATCTGCTTGCTTTTGTAGCAAAGGGTCAACGTTAAAACCTTGCTTCAATACCGTTACGCCTTCGCCACCTTCTGTGCTGATGCCTAATGAAGACATCCAACTAAGAAATGGGTACTCGTTACCAAAGAACCACACGCCAAGTGTACGACCTTTAAAGTCATCCGGAGATGTAATCCCAGTCTCTGCACGGCAAGTGAGCATCATTCCAGAACGTTTGAAAGGTTGCGCAATGTTGACCAGCGCTACGCCTTTTTCACGACTTGCCAAAGCAGATGGCATCCAATCAACAACAACATCAGCACCGCCACCGGCAATAACTTGAGGTGGTGCAATGTCAGGCCCGCCTGGCTTGATGGTGACGTTGAGACCGGCATCTTTATAGAAGCCTTTATCTTGAGCTACGTAGTACCCAGCAAATTGAGCCTGAGTAACCCATTTCAATTGAATGGTGACATCATCGGCTGCTTGCGCAACTCCTGCGACACCAAAACTACCTAGTGCCATTGCACCGGCTAAAATCCAACTTTTATTCATACTACTCTCTCCCCTTGTGAGTCTAGTGACTCGTGGTTGTACTCACGTTCTCATTGACGGATGCCAAAATGTACACATCCGCTCGATTAGTGCTAGCACAGCATAAAACAAAGAACCAGCCATTGCCGCTACCGCAATCTCAGCCCAAACCATATCAACGTTCATACGCCCCACTTCCGTAGAAATGCGAAAACCCATGCCGACAATAGGCGTACCAAAGAATTCTGCGACGATTGCACCAATCAGCGCAAGTGTTGAATTTATTTTCAAGGCATTAAAAATAAATGGTAATGCTTGTGGAAGCCGCATTTTAAATAGCGTTTGCCAATACCCAGAGGCATAAGTCTTCATTAAATCATGTTGCATGGTACTTGCGGCAGACAGCCCTGCAATAGTATTAACCAGCATCGGAAAAAACGTCATGACCACAACCACTGCAGCTTTTGAGGGCCAGTCGAAACCAAACCACATCACCATTATGGGTGCGACACCGACAATCGGTAGCGCAGAAACCAAATTCCCTATCGGCAACAAGCCGCGCTGTAAAAAGGGTGATCGATCGATCAGAATGGCGGCAATAAAACCTGCTGAACACCCCATGGCATATCCGATCAGCACGGCTTTTAGAAACGTTTGCTTAAAGTCGGCGATAAGAATAGGAATAGAGTTTGAGAATCGTTCGCAAATAAGGCTTGGCGAAGGAAGCAATACTTGTGGTACTCCTGCACCACGCGTGATGAACTCCCACAAAAGAAGTAACCAAACACCAAAAATAAACGGGATTATAAAAGACAGCACGCGGTTAGTTGTGCGAGATAGTGTTTTTACAGACGACAAATGTTCGACACTAAGCCACGCCATAAGCCACGCTGCGATCACTGATAGCCAATAACCCATCTTAGAAAAACTACTGGATATATTAGTTTCTGCAAACGGCGTATCAGGAATGGTGCGTAAATGAAAAATGAGCAGCGTTGCTGCAATGATCGATGCAACTAAATAGATTGCGGCGTGAGACCAATGTTTAGCTAAATCACGAAGCCAGGTTCCAAGCGCAACACAAAACAGCACAATCGCTGGCATCAGCGTCATGTGGATGGATGCATCATTAACAGAATCCAGCGCTAGTAGCACCAATGCAAGCCCAGAGGTAATTAACGCTCCATTCAACAAAAACCGTTGCGTACCACCCCTTACATCGGCAACGCTTGGGCCTTGATTGACTTGTTCACTAATCACTTTGGTATCAGTGGTATCAGTGGTATCAGTGGTATCAGGCATTTTGGGTCAACCCCATACGTCGATTTACCAATTTACCTACCAAATCTACAAACACCACTAACAATGCAGCAAGCAACGATGCCATAACCAACGCTGACCAAATTTGAATCGTCTGACCGTAATAGGAGCCTGCTAATAATCTTGCCCCTAGGCCTGCAACCGCACCGGTTGGGAGTTCTGCGACTATGGCGCCAACCATGGCAATGGCCACCGCGACTTTCATACTCGTGAATAAATAAGGTAATGATGTTGGCAGACGAAGTTTCCAAAATGCTTGTGCTGCTGACGCATTATAGGTACGCATTAAGTCGGTATGGCTGGTGTCGGCTGAATTCAACCCTTTAACCATGCCAACGACGACCGGAAAAAAGCTTAGATACATGGATATAAAAGCTTTTGGCAAAAGCCCCTGTATCCCTACTGCATTCAACACAACAATGATCATTGGAGCAACTGCTAAAATGGGAATGGTCTGGGAGGCAATGACCCACGGCATCAAACTCATATTCAACGCTCGATTATAAACAATGGCGATTGCCAACACGATACCTAACAGCGTGCCTAATACAAACCCGAGTAACGCTGAAGATAAAGTGATGCCAGAATGAAATATCAAGCTTCGCTTTGATGTCACTTTTTTCAGTACCGTGGTTTTATAAACTTCTTGCGCAACTTGATGCGGAGCTGGAAGAACCGGTCGCTCCTGAGACATGGTGCCTGAGACAAGTTCAACCACACTATAATCAGTGTTACCTGCTCGTTCGTATACATCACGCTGCCACGGTAAATTGAGCAATACGGTACAGGCGTACCAGATGATTAAAATGACGCACAGTACAACGACTACAGGTACAAATGACTGACGAAAAGTGGATGTGTTATTCATCTTCGTCATAACTGTGACCAGCACGTAGACCATCACGAACTCGATTTGCCAACGCTAAAAACTCAGGCGTTTCACGAATATCGAGCGTGCGGTGTTTTGGCAGATCGCTGTCTATAACATCGTAAATTTGCCCTGGTCTGGGCGACATAACAACAATACGAGTAGATAAATAGACCGCCTCCGGTATTGAGTGTGTAACAAAAACCACTGTTTTATTGGTCTTTGCCCAGAGCTCTGACAATTGTTGGTTCAGATGATCTCGAACAATTTCATCCAACGCACCAAATGGCTCATCCATCAGTAATAAGTCTGGCTCTACCGCCAAAGCGCGCGCAATAGATGCACGTTGTTGCATTCCACCTGATAGTTGCCAAGGATATTTTTTTTCAAAGCCAGCTAAATTAACCAGCTCTAAATTGTGTGCAACTCGTTTTTTCCTTTCGGCCGAATTGAGCCCCATAATTTCTAGCGGCAGCGCCACATTTTTTGCAATAGTACGCCATGGGTACAAGGACGCTGCCTGAAATACATAACCGTAGGCCCGAGCCGCTCGTGCCTGTTCGGGTGACACACCATTAACACTGATATCACCTTTTGTGGCTGTCTCAAGATCAGCAATAACCCGAAGCAAGGTTGTTTTTCCACAGCCCGAAGGACCTATAAACGATACAAAGTCACCACGTTGAATATCCAAATTGATATCGCTAAGCGCAAACACAGGACCATCGCTGGTTTGGAAGGTTAGCGAAAGATCCTTAATATCAATGACATTATCGGAGGTAGGGATTGCGTTGTTACTCACAAGATTTAACGTATAGCCTGGTTATTAAATGACTTTATGCAATAGAAGCGATACAAGCTTAAACGCCGGCTGGCATCTTCGCAGGGTCTCGTTTAACCGGTTGCGGATCACTAAGCGCTTTCCATTTTGACAGTGCTTTGTTAACAGCCGGGTATGCCTCACGAGGTACGAACTTACCATGCCCTTCCTGGGTATTGATTTCATCTTCAGTTACCGCCACATGTCCACGTGTGAGCGTATAGCGCGGCAAACCGGTCAATTCAAACCCTTCAAACACGTTGTAATCGATAGCCGATTGTTGTTTGTCTGCAGAAATGGTTTTCTTACGTGCCGGGTCCCAAACAACGATATCCGCATCAGCGCCTTCCATAATGATGCCTTTCTTTGGGTACACATTTAGAATTTGCGCAATATTGGTGGACGTTACCGCAACAAATTCATTCATGGTTAAGCGACCGGTGTTAACCCCTCGACTCCATAAAACCGGCATACGATCTTCCAGACCACCAGTACCGTTGGGTATTTTTGTAAAGTCCCCTACACCAAATCGCTTTTGCTCTGTGGTAAACGCACAGTGGTCGGTGGCCACCACTTGCAATGAGCCTGCAGCTAGACCTGCCCATAAAGAGTCTTGATGCATTTTGTTTCGAAATGGAGGCGACATGACACGTCGAGCAGCATGATCCCAGTCGGTGTTTGCGTACTCCGATTCATCCAGTGTTAGATGTTGAATTAGCGGCTCACCAAAAACGCGTTTGCCGTTTTGTCGAGCCCGACGAATAGCTTCATGTGCCTCTTCACAAGACACATGTACTATATAAAGTGGAACACCAGCCATATCAGCAATCATGATGGCGCGATTAGATGCCTCACCTTCAACCTGAGTTGGCCGTGAATAGGCATGGGCTTCTGGACCACTGTTACCCTCTTCCAATAAACTTTGCTGGAGTTGCGCAACAACGTCACCATTTTCGGCGTGGACTAGCGGCATGGCGCCCAACGCTGCACAACGTTTAAATGATGAATACATCTCATCATCATTCACCATCAGCGCACCTTTATAGGCGAGAAAATGTTTAAACGTATTAATGCCGCTATCAACGACCGTCGCCATCTCATTAAAAACTTGTTCGCTCCACCAAGTAATGGCCATGTGAAACGAGAAATCGCATGACGCTTTTGACGTTTTGTTATCCCACATTTGCCGCGCTTCAAGTAAAGATTGCCCTGGAGCAGGCAAGCAAAAGTCAACAACCATGGTAGTGCCGCCGGAAAGAGCTGCACGCGTGCCAGACTCAAAGTCGTCAGTGGAGTAGGTTCCCATAAACGGCATTTCTAGATGGGTGTGTGGATCGATCCCCCCGGGCATCACGTAACAACCTGCTGCATCAAGGGTTGTGTCACCAGACAAATTATTGCCTACGCCCGTTATGGCTCCATTTTCGATGAGTACATCGGCTGTGAAACTGCGATCAGCGTTGACGACTGTGCCGCCTTTAATAACCGTTGACATAAATAACACCCTCCACTTTGTATTTTCTTATCTGTGATGAAACAGAACCAATCAAGCAACTATTTCTGCTGTTTCAACCACAGCGTGAAACAATACATTCGTACCTGCGCTTGCCCACGCAGGTGTTATCTCTTCAGCTTCATTGTGAGACAACCCATCGACACACGGACACATGACCATAGCGGTTGGAGCGACGCGATTTATCCAACAAGCATCGTGTCCGGCACCTGATACAAGATCGCGATGGCTAAATCCTAAACGTTCGGCTGCTCGTCGCACAGCGCTAACACACCCTTCATCAAACTCGACCGGGTCGAAACCTCCTACCTGCTCTATTTCCATACCCAGACCGATATCGTCAGCGATTTTTTTCGCACCGCTCCGTAACTGATTTTCCATATCAGTGATGACATCTTTTTCTGGATGTCGGAAGTCGATAGTAAAAACCACTTTGCCTGGAATAATATTGCGCGAATTTGGATAGACATCGCAGTGACCAATCGCACCCACAGCATTTGGTGCATGTCCTAACGCAATTTCGTTAACCAGTTCAGTGATACGGGCCATGCCTAAGCCTGCATTGATGCGCATGGGCATTGGTGTTGAACCCGTATGAGACTCACGACCAGTCAATGTCACTTCCAACCAATTTAACCCCTGACCATGAGTGACAACACCGATGTCTTTGCCCTCTTTTTCGAGAATAGGCCCTTGCTCAATGTGCAGCTCAAAAAACGCGTGCATTTTTCGCGCGCCCACTTCTTCGTCACCGCGATAGCCGACACGTTTAAGCTCATCGCCTAGTTTTAGCCCTTCTGAATCTTCCCGGCTATATGCCCAATCGAGGGTATGGATACCGGCAAAAACACCCGAGGCAACCATCGCTGGTGCGAAGCGTGTTCCTTCTTCGTTAGTAAAATTGGTGATAACAATCGGATGCTTGGTTTTAATACTCATGTCGTTCAACTGCCGAACAATTTCCAAACCAGCAAGAACACCTAATACCCCATCGTATTTACCACCGGTGGGTTGCGTATCCAAATGGCTTCCAACATAAACTGGAAGTGCATCTGGGTCGGTACCTTCACGCCTAGCGAACATGGTACCCATCGCATCCACGCCCATGGTGCAGCCCGCTTCATCACACCATTTCTTAAACAACGCACGACCAACAGCATCTTCATCGGTCAGTGTTTGCCGGTTATTGCCACCCGCTATACCTGGACCAATTTTGGCCATTTCCATTATGGAATCCCACAGCCTCTCACTGTTGATCTTCATATTGCTGGTGATAGACATAGTAATTCATACTCCAAATTGCTTAATACGTTTCGGCTCGACAGCTGCCACGATTCACGCTATCTTAACTCACCGTTCTGGTCAACAAACGCCAACGCTGATACCAACTACCTTGAAAAAAATGACCCGCATTCAGCTCGAAAACAGAGAACGTGTTCTCGAGGCTGCGTTGCAAATATTTTCTATTCACGGCTTCAGAGGCTCCACTGTTGAGCAAATCGCCACCGCGTCAGGCATGTCTAAGGCGAACGTGCTCTACTACTTTCGGCGCAAACAAGACATTTATGTTGCTGTACTCGAACATACACTTACCCAGTGGCTCGACCCACTGGAGCTGATTAACCCCGACGGCCAGCCACTTGAGGAGTTGTGGAACTACACCCAAGCAAAACTGCAAATGTCGCGCGATAACCCGGCGGCATCTAAGCTGTTTGCTAATGAAATTATCAGCGGCGCACCGATGATCAGCTCCTATCTTGAAAATGAACTGCACGATCTTGTGAAAGACAAGTGCGCCATCATTCAAAAATGGATTGATGAAGATTCGCTGATCCCCATCAGCCCACTGCATTTGATCTTTTTTATATGGTCGACAACGCAACATTACGCCGACTTTATGCCGCAAATTTCTGCACTGCACA
>JAVCKV010128546.1:0-19228 GCA_032274145.1 Herpochondria borealis | reverse complement strand
CCGTGCACCAGTTTACCTGTTTTCTTTTTTTTTGCCTTGTTTTATAGGAATAAAAGTTATTCAGCAGACTCTACTTAAACCACAAAAACAACAAAAAAAAGACGACTGCGCTTAAGTATTCCCGCAGGACACAACGACGCCTTATTAACTGAACGCATGAAATCTGATATACCGAAAAATTTAACCTCCCAAATTACACCGCGCTATTACACGTTCGATCAAAAATCAGAGCGACGACCATACGATAAGAAATCAGGAACATCACAATCGCGAAGCTACAGAAAACCATTTACACCGCTCTGTAGCTTTCTGCTTGGGCAGGCAAACATCATAGGCTAACTTTAATTCTCCAGGCACCGTATGTAAAAAATACAGCTCATGAGTAAAAACCTGTTCAATGAAACACACACTATTCGCGTTACTACTACGCCGCAGCTACCGCAGCACTATGCCAGGCACAGCGCTAACGAACATCAGACAGTGTATCTGCTGACCCCTAATGGGCGCTAATCGGCTGAGCCACTCTTCCTTGCAGTGATACTAACTTCCGCAGGCGCATACTTATCAAACTGTGGCACTTCATCGCTGATCGTTTCAACTGCGGACTTAGACCCGACAAAAATGTGCTTCTCGCTTTCCCTGGGGTGCTGCGGTACCTGCTCATCATCCAGAGTCGCTGGCATGTACCACATTACCCCCGGATTGTGATCATGCTCTGCAAACAGATGGCAACCGCAAGTTTTGCAAAAATGCCATTGCGCCTGCGGACTGTGGTACACAGACAAATTATCTGCACCCTGCCTAATCACGATATCTTTACGGCGCATGTATGCGTAAGTCGCAAACAATGTTCCGTGCAGCCGCCGACATCTTGAACAATGACAATGATAAAGTTCCTCCGCTGGCGCCCTGACCTCGTACGCCACACTACCGCACTCGCATTGACCGTGTACCGGACTAAATGATTGCTCTTTCATATTTACAAACCCCACTGAATTGGTGTATTCGCAACACAAAGCTAGACCGCCCAGCCTTCCATCAAAGTGATCGTTCGCTTCTCTTGAAGTCGCATCAACGAAGCGCCACTGCCCTACTTTGCGGCATGCGGCAGCTTGAAGGGTTAGAAGAATGTAACATGCTCCATCAGTTTCGTTACGGATGTACTGACAAGCCTTCCTGGCTACAGACTGCGTTGCACGCGGATTAGCCCATAAATAAAATAGCATCGATAGCGCCGATTTATTGACTCTCCTTACTGGCCCTACCGCCCCTACTGACATCCGACATCTGACGCGCTCCTGACCCAAAGGAACATCCATCGTGATTTCTAAGCAACCCCCCTGCATTGCCGAGAACACCGATCATACGCTGACTGAATAGAGCAACGCCAGCAGGCTTACCCCAATACCCATCAACACGAGAATACGAGCCTTTATCGCAACGGCCTGGGCATATTTCCCCGCAGCCCGCTTCAATTTACCGAGCTATGCCAATGTTCATTATGATTCGGACGAGTTAACGTAAACTACGGTTTTCCAGCCAATCTTATTTTTTGAAAATTCATTATATTCTCCCACCACTCAAGGCCTTGAGCACATAAATGGCTAATACGCCACATTCAGTGTGAAATTCGCCCTCACACTATCTTGTGAACTGCCACTATAGTACTCAGCCCCCTGCGCATCGGGGAATACCGGCTGTGCTCAGTGGACGAGAAACAACCATTTGCCGGATCAAGTCGAAGCCTTATTACACCCATTACTTAACATTTATAGATGGCGGTTCGTTCAACTCGAGCGTTTGATTGTAACTCGCCGCACTCTTTGCCCTAATTTACTATGAAGGCCACCCAGTGAATCTATCCATAATCGTTCCCGTAAAGAACGACGCCACAAATCTTAAGGCCTGCCTGATATCAATTCGGGATGCTAACGCGCAGGGCGTAGAATACGAAATTATTGTAATGGACAACGGCTCGA
Organism: Herpochondria borealis; assembly: GCA_032274145.1. NCBI lineage: Eukaryota > Rhodophyta > Florideophyceae > Ceramiales > Ceramiaceae > Herpochondria > Herpochondria borealis. The sequence goes on along the minus strand of JAVCKV010128546.1, from coordinate 17,249 downwards.
CAGATGACACGGTCGCCATCGCCAATGAGTACGCGACAAAAGTAATCGTGGTTCCAGACTTAACAGTCGCCGCGCTGCGCAACCAGGGCGCAGAAGAATCTACCGGGGACATTCTGGCGTTCATAGACGCTGATTGCACCGTCAGCCCAAGCTGGTTTCAAAACCTTAAGCCATATTTGCAGGACGAAACGATTGTTGGCTTTGGCAGCCCTCCGGGAATTCCCGAGAAGGCAACCTGGGTACAACGTTGCTGGTATCAGATCAGGCGCAAGGGATCGCCTGACCAGGGCGCTACCGTCACCACCTGGCTTGAATCGATGAACCTCTTCGTAAGGCGCGGTCCCTTCAATCAAGTGGGCGGATTCGATAGCAGTCTGGAAACCTGTGAAGACTACGATCTGTGCTTACGTCTGAAAGAGTTAGGGGAAATCTACAATGATGGTCGAATCTCCGCCATTCATCACGGTGAAGCACCAACCGTCAGCCGGTTCTATCAAAAGGAACGGTGGCGAGGCGTCAGTAATATCCAGAGCTTGCGTAAGCATGGATTTGCACTGTCAGAACTTCCGAGCGTCCTATTTCCACTGATGCAGGTCTTTATCGTTATCGCGGCTTTACTGGGACTATTACTGGTCTTTACCGGCACATTGAAACTCACCTGGTGGATTGTGGCCATCCTGATCTGGCAAACACCGCTGTTGTTGTTAAGCATGAAGAAAAGTAATCCACTGCAACAAGCCGGTGGCATCCTGGTGCTACTCAACACCTATTTTATCGCAAGAGGCCTTTCTCTATTTAGCGGTACTGCTTGGGAACCACCCAAGACCTGAAGCAGCGATAACTGCCCTCTTAACGAAGGCACAAAAACGCATAGCATTTCACCTACTGGCGTGCCGAGAGTACCGGCGCAACCCGATCTCTAAGGCACGCCCGCAGAGGCCTGTGAGAAGCTGACTGCAGCTTAATGGTTGCAATCGTTGTTGGCTGTTTTACTATCGTAACAGGTTACCATTTATTCTCGCGTTGGCCGTGCAAAACGCTTTTCGAACACCTGTAGAACAGCACTCTAGAACTAACGAACGCCACTGACACTGTTCGCACACCAGCTTCTCAGAACCTGCCACCGCATATCCCGTATAACGGTAGTGACAGCGGACAAACCCATTGCACCAGGCAATCTTGTCATACAAACCTCGGGTCGCAGCATTCCCTTCTTCTGCCGTACAATAGAAGCGGTCGGCCCCTGCCTCCTTTGCCTGCTGGACTACTGGACTCAACCAAGTTGGTCAGCTACCCACAGTCCACACGCGCCCCTCACTGTAAATAGATCTTGTAGGTGACACAAACAGGGCGGCCAAACCGTTGTGTAGAATAAATTGTGGGCGATAGGCGATACCAAACAACTCACCATTTAATCTAGCGCCGATACCAGTTATTCTGCGCCCGGTAAATTGCTACTCCAGATGTAGGCTATCTCCTCATCAGATAAACGAATTCAATAAACCTCCTGATGCCCTTTTGTAAGCTCCACCCAGGCCAGATAGTCATCAGATTCCAGGGCCCTGCTTCAATCAAAGATTCTAACTTCGTATTCCGATTATCGTCTACTGCCACACCAGGCGTCGGACCATGATCAATTGACATTTACTCATCCAACAAAACCCCTATCGCGCCCGCCGACTTAAGCCCCCACGTATAAGAGGCCAGCCCCGACAAACCAAAATATCCACTGAGGTAAGTACAGGTATGTTTTAGCGCTGCTCTTAAGCCATAAAAGCTGAATCAACCAAACAACACCCCAAAGAAAATAAAGCAAGCTTAGAAATAAAGTTAACTCAGACTCAAATGAAATAATATCAGTTAGTGATATCGTGAACAGCGCAATGGTCACAGCGATTAGATCGACCGATAACATCTGAAACGCACACATCGATTGCTTCCAATTTGTAGTCAGCCGCAAATCACTCTCGTCGGGGGCGATACTGGCGGCTTCCTTTGTGCCACCCAATAAATGCGCTACAACAGCTAACAAGCTGAAGCACGCCACAATCAGAACGGGTGTGTTCATAATACAGTCCTTTGAAATCTATAAAAGAATAAGCAGGTAAAATCACACAGAGCCCAAATCGAAGCATTATACAGCCATGCCGTACAACAACTCAAAAATACACGACACGGCACTACAGCCCCTAAACGACTCCCGATTCCACCTGGCAATACTGGCAGGGTATTTCTAATTTACTGATGGCGTCCAGGTTTGATCAACAAGCGGATTAAAACCAACCGGCGTCAGCTTGCCCGATTTAAGGGCGAATACCGGGCGAATATTTTCTGAAAAATTAGCAGGCAGCATTGGCTGTAGCGACGTACCTAAAGGTACAACATAAGACACACTGTTCTAAGGAACAGGCAGCACATCGATACTGGTCACAATATCTGAGGACAGGTGGTCTGTGTAGAATGTCGACAATGCACCCGCAGAATAATTATCAGTAACCAATAACATCTGCCCGTCAGGCGAAAAAGCAGGGGCATTCACGCGACTTCGATTATCAGACCTACTCGATTGAAACACCTCAAGGAATGGCGCCTCTTCAAACGCTTTACCAGTGCCAACGACAGCATTTCGATAAGCGATAGTAGAAAGAAAGCTATTCCTTTCATAGACCAACTCAAAGACAAAATCATTACCGGTAGGGCTCATTCGTAGCCCTCTAACATACTGTGCCAATGGCGGCGTGTTGATCCCGACTATAGGCACAAAGCCAAACGACCCGATAGCATCTTCAATTTAGAGCTGATAATTATTTTCTGATATCTTTCGAAGTATCATCAGACGACCATCTGGATGCCAATCATACGCTTGCATGCTTTTGTCACCACGAAACAGCCTGGTACCCGTATTAGTGTACACAGACAAGACCAGATCACTATCGTGAGACCCGCAATCATCGCTTTAAATAGCCGCGACATTCATTGCCATTTGACGGCCACCGGGTAACAGACGTGTTGGGCCACTAACAAGCCGATCAATTAGAAAGCTGCTTTTAACAGCCATCGTTCGAGATTCTCTAATATTTATCTGATGAATATCAATTGGTGTATTGAAACAGGCGGTATCAGACTCACTATCAAATTCTTCGAAATACTCGACAAACTCGCGCCCGTCTCTTGATGGAAAGGCCTCGCCTTCACTTACATCAATCAGGCGGACTGATTGATGATTAAATCGTTTCGACGGCGCGCTGGAAATCCATAGATCCCCGACAAGATCCCCATTAAGATTCTGGCCATTCGACAACACCACTGATTGACCTGAAGTTGCAGACGACGAACCCCCTCCGGAACAGCCAACACCAAGAACCGAAAACGGTAAAACACAAACCAGACTTTGCCTAACCAACGTAACCCGCCAAAATAAAACCCCCACCATTCAAGATCAAACTAACAACACAAAGACCAAGACCGCATTCATTCAAAGCTCCGATCACAGACTAACCGGACAAAACATACCAGAGTGTCCAGAAAAAATATTTCAGTGACTACTTGTTGCGCCACCGGTCCCTTCAATGCCCGGATCAAAATTACGACCCTCAACTCGAAGACCATTTTTAGCATCATATGGGCACTGTCTAGTCGATCATAAGCCTGTAAAAATCCCCGCTGATCCTGAATGACACTTTAGATTTGTACCTACATTTAAAAGCCAAAATAGAACTCAACTATCGCGAGTCCCGCCACATAGTCATTATGTCACCCTAAGCATTCGTCATTCTGACACCCTCAAAAACACGTCGGAAAGTAGAAGCTTTGCGATGTCTCTAATCCTCCCTATACGTGATCACACAACTGGTTGCCGCTGCCCGTAGGTGATTCGATTTCCATCCGGATCGGCAACGGAGAATTCTTTCATACCCCATGTTTGCTCGACAGGCTCCATAATTATGCCAGCCCTGCTTCCTAGTTTCAGCCCATGACCAAGAAATTCATTATAAATAGCTTCAATACTCCCCACTTGGACATAAAGAACGCTCCCAAACACGCCATCCCCCGCGTGCTGTGAAAGATGAACAAAGCTTCGCTCTCTTTTTAAATAGGCGTACATAGACATAAAAGCTTCAGGGTCCGGATCAGGAGCCTGAACCACTTCGAAATCCAGGGCTTTTGTATAGAATTCCAACGATGTGCTGATATCACTGCATCGTATAAATGGCTCAACGGACATGGATATTCTCTCTGCTATATTTATGGTGTCGACACACTGAAATCTTCATACAACCAAACCATTCGATCAAGGAACCACATCTTCGCCAGATAAACAAAAGTAGTACCGTGTGCCGTCAGATAAATATTCAGAGTCCAAACGCCATAAACAAGAATAACGCCGCCGATGGTTTGCAGTACATTTAGTATGACTACCACGTTTCTATGCGCCTGTGGAATTGGGACTTCTTTCCTTTTTATCCATAGACGTTCACCAAGAACGGTCCTGGCGCCCCAGCTATTAAAGCTTTTCGGCTTACCAAACAAAGTCGGATTTACCCAGACCCACAACATGAGTATTGCTATTGGTATAACGCAATACCAACCTATCCATACTCGTGACCAAAAACTAAGAATTATCAATGGAAGTGTTGCAAATCTACTCCAGATCGACCATGGGTTTGCATGACGAAGCCAACTTTCGTCGTCGGGTAAAAACACTTTAGAAATTACCTTATCCAGATCCATGTTGTATCCCTTCAATCAATGCATGTCACAGCCATTGTGCGACAATCTGGAGCTGGTATTTTAATCAGGTGTTGAATCTGGTTAGATTTATTTTCCGCACCCGAAGCTTACAGCGTCAAACCAAACCCGTTCTTCATCAGCACCTCCGGTGGTATCCCCAGCCTACAGAGCCCCTCAACTTGCACACTGTTATCTCGCTAGCGTGCCGTCTATTGCGCTCATTGTGCAGATGGTTATTTCCGATCACCTGCACCACCAACACAAAAAAACACCATACGCGATTGCTGTTGCCAACACAAAATAGTGGCATTTATTTCCCATCGCTACGTCGAGTTACTATAACCGGAGGAATGTTAACGCGCAATCGAATCACCCGCAGGCAAATTCCAGCTGCCGAAGCCCAGAGACCAGTTTTTGAGGTACAAGAGAACAGCACCGTCAATACTTGCCGGCAGACACTTAAGATCCACGTTACTAACACAGAGTAACCCGCCCCGTATAAACGGCAGTGCAGCCTTAACGGGTAAATGCACTTAAGACGTAGAGCAGCTTAGGCGAAAACGCACCAATAAAACACTGCACCTCGAGACTTTGCCAACTATGCCCTGTAACACTGCGGCAGTTCATCACTGACTCTAACGACAGGCAGAATGCATGCGACTTAGGCGCTCGCAAACACGATAAATATCCGACGCCATTATATCGTTATGACCAAAATCCTGTATGTGCCGAATGCCGTAAGTAGTCTCTGCTAACTCTCGAATGACGACAAAAGTATCAACAAGGGAAAGGTCTGAATTTGAAAGGGGTCGCAGAGACACATAACCGTCTACAAAAGCTGACCATCGATCTGCTCGACGTTTATCAGATCCCGGACAAGTGCCCCACTTAAAGGTCGCAAGATCATAGACTCGATACCCAAACGCGCATTCCTCGAAGTCAAAATGCGTCACCTTGCCCTTATGGAGGTGCAAGTTCCCACCATGCAGGTCACCGTGACAAAGACCAAAATCAAGTGATTCCTCTGGTACCGCCTGAACAGTTGCACGAACAGTTTTTGCTATGTTTTCAATACTACCCAACGCATCCGGGTGACTCACCATATGACTACGAATAACAGCCATTGAGTCCTCTAACAACCACTGAAGATCAAGATGGCTTCGCGTGCGAGATGTTTCAAAGCCAGTGGATGCCAGATGCATTTGCGCTACCGACTCCCCAACCAGACGGCAATTCTCCAACAATCCATAATCGGGAGTTACACCTTCAGCCAATGCGGTGAGAAGAACGAACCGCGGACCTTCGGGTGCTGCAACTTCGGTTATGTATCCACCTTCCTTCCTCGCAATTGGGTAGGCGACAGGAAAACCCTGTTGATGTAAGTAGCTCAATGCGTCAGCTTCAAATTCATTCGCCTCACGCGAAAAAGCACCACAACGATAGACGCGCAGAAAGTACACAGCATCGGCGCAGCGGACCTGATAAGTGTCATTGGCGCCACGCCCCCAAAACAGACATTCAAGCGGATTATCAATGCAGTACTCAGGGATCACTTTCGTCAATAGCTCATCAGAGCGGATCGTTGAATAACTACTCTTCAGGTGTGGAATCATAGCCGTATCCTGCCAATTGAATTAAAGTCTGCTTGAGGTAAATTTGAAGGTTGCACCGCCCCAATTATAACGAATTCAGAACGAATAAATAAAAACGTTTCGACGAGCAGCAATGGCGGAATACTCATCATTTATAGGCCCCCTTCAGAACACCTACACCTGACTTCTTCGCTCAGGGAACACAATACTCCGGTTCAGAGCACTGGACTAGCCTATATCACCAAACACTTCTTTTATTTGATGCTTCCACGACTGAAGCCTTCAGTTGCAGTAGAACTTTCTGCTCTGATTTTTACTCATACAATTGGCTATTACTTCAATGTTGCTTTGCAACCCCGGTGAGCGACACGAACGCAATTGCTCCAGACTGCCCCCGCCCCACCCAGCGATGACCTCGGCACTACTTTATTAAGACAGCATCATCCCATATATGCCAGTTATCTCAGCGATCATATAGAAGTGCGGCCGGCACTGTATAGCCAAGAACAATGACATCTAGAAAAGCACTAAACAGGAGATTTAGCGGCGAATATCTGGGTAGTGAGACGCCGAACCCTTCCTCTACCCTGGCGTTGCAAAAAATTCCAGCCCAGAACCGCTGCGCTGCTTCTATAGCGGCATCTAAGGCGCTGTACTCACTTTTCCTGAACATCACTTAGAATGACTAAGCTCAATTCAGAAAAAATTCTGTGCAGCGCCTTATATACAGCTCTATAAGCTCCTGGACTCGAAATTTTATGCAACACTAGGGTTTACACGGGGCAACCCCCTTAACGACGCAGCATTAAGCCTGTTACCACTCATAAATAGCGATTTTCCTACATACGCTGGCTGACTCAATGTGGACGTAGTTGCACAGCCACTCATCGACAGCAACAACATTAGTATCAGCGTGTAGACCTGGGCGGGGGTCTATTTTTCACTGCTTAATTCCTTGGCGGGTTATTACGACATCCGACTTCATACATTTCAAATAACGCCAGCCAGTAACGACACTCCGAAACCGACCTTTCAATACAACCTCTACAAACAACCCCATTTAAGCGACGGAGGCTTAGTGTGAGACTGTGTAGAAGCACCCCAAAGTAATCGGAATACCAGTAATTCAAGCAGATGCGCTATTGCAAGACGCTTGATTCTCTTCTGCTGCTTCGCATGAATAGCCCTGCCAACTACTTTATCCGAAGACACTTGGATTACAGTGCAAGTATGCTACGGAAAGCGCCCGCCAAGGCACAACATTTTAATACCCGGCACTACAAAACTGGCTCAACAAGCTGACTATCACTTACATGCATCGGTACAACTGAATTAGTTCAGCTATCGCGTGTAATCATGTATACGCCAGCTACTATAACCAAACAGGACATCGTGTAAGCATACAAAGCAAAACCAGACTCTCCGTAACGCTCACGCATTGCTCTGCATTGTGGAAATTCCATAAACCAATTCCACTTGCAATAAATGGCAAAAATGTTAAGTGTAGCAATAACTACAACCAAAAGACCCGACAATTTAACTCCACATTCCAGACAGCTTACTAGCACGAAGGGGAAACATTTCAAGGCACCATTGCCGCGCAAAGCAAGACCAGGCTTTCAATAATTATTCCAACAGATTTACGAAGACCCGGGCTTGTCTTCACACAAACAAGCCGGGGGCACACTGAAGTTACTTTGCAGTCTCGCATACCGGTTGAATTTCGCCAGCAGCCCAATCTATCGGAAAAAATGATGCTGCTGAACAGACGACATAACTCTGCAGCCGATCAAGTTCAACTCCCTCTAAGTGAGCTTAAATCCAAACCTTAGCCCTATCAACTGCTAACAAATTTTTGAACTTGTAAGCAATCAGGAGCCCAACAAGGGTTGGTTGCTACTCTGAGCCATACTCAGTAATTTGGAACAAAACAGGCAGTTTGATACTACCGTGCTGTGTTTGCGGATCGCCATCAGGAACCCCTGGATTCAAATTTGACGCCGTATCATCTGGCGGAAACAACTGCAACGTTCGCAGGTACTCCTGTAGTTCAAGCTGCTCTATTTCCGAAAGAGCAATATAGGCATCAGTCGAAAATTGTGCTTCACCACCATGCCGTCTAATCACCTGATCCAGATCAATACTACGACCATCGTGCCCATAAGGGGCAGTAGAACCCACGCCCCATAGTGGTTCGGTCATAAACAACTTCTTTATAGTTCCATCATAATCACGCTCGTGAAATTTGGGACCTAGATCATGGCGTTTAAAATCACTGAAAATGTTTTTAACTTCATAGACTCCATAGTTCGGCAGAAGCGCTGGATAGGACTCGCCGTCATCGTGAGTACTGAACAAACCTGTCGCGGTGGCATACAATCCGTTGAAAATACCTTTTTGAGCATCATAAGTAGTCTCTACATCTGCGACTCTACGATCTTCATAGATGTTAAAACTATCTATATGGCAGGTAGTACAACCCGCATTGTCCAGATGGGCCCGACCCTGAATGGCAAACTGGTTTTGCTTACCCGAAGCTGGCTTAAAGTAATTTAGAAGATAAAACTCAAGATGATCAATCAGTGCGGGGTCAACCTCTGCCGTTATACCGTCCTGATCATTATCTTCAGTGCGATCACAGACGGGGGGCCGTTCAAAATCATCTAGCGCTGGATCAAACACAAACCCTGACTCACTAACCATACGCTGTGGATTAACGGGATCAGTCACCGAGCACAGAACAGGATCCCAGGTCTCCATGCCCATTTCATCCTTAAAAGCACCAATAATAAACTCGCGCATTGAAATAGTTTTACCTTGTGCAAAGAATGGCTTTACGCGCAGATCGCTGTCTATACCGACAAGCTCGCTCGCGTCAACCGTGCCGTCAGGAAAGGCAGTTATTCGACCGTAATGGATTTCCTTCGCCCACATCTCCATCACATGGGGACTGTTCTTTGTCTGCGCTTCCCGAAGTGCGATAGCTCTATCCGTTCTAAGCTCTGCAGTAATTTCGTCGGCAAGCTGCTCAATGATGCCCAGACCAAACAAATGGGGTGCATCCCGACCATCAGGAAATGTAGCGACGTTACCACCAAAGCCCGCTGAACCCTTTGGACTACCATGACAGGTAGAGCAACTGTCACTACTGCCTGCCCCCAAGCTACGCATTTGGGTTATTTCCCCATGTGAGCCAAAGTTAACGCGAGGCCCTATGCCGTCCTGCTGGCTAAATTTACGTTGAAACAACTGGCGACCACGCCTTACCGAACGCAGCGGATCACGATGAATAATATAGGATGATGAGGAAGGCGTGTACCAGTCACCCATTCCCGCACCGATCTGGTCCTCCAGAGACCTTACTATAGTGCCCCCGGTAACAGAGAACTTACCGTTTGTCTCAGATGCAGACGACTGAAAGACAAGCGCCGCACCCGAGGTCGGGCCGCCTGGAGAGACATTGTCTGGCTCGTCAGGCACTGAAGTCGCCGATTCACTCGACCCACCAATCGAGACAACACTACTGTCGCAGGCAGCAAGACATACAGCGAACACAAAGGGACTTGAAAATCGACATAGGGTATTCATAGTGCTACTTCCAAAATAGTGCGGACACTGGCAGGCTTTAAAAATGGCCGGCTGTAGGTGCGCTCGGATCCAACTTTCTGGACTCCCGCCAGAAAGATGAAGAGTCAACCTTTGTGCCAACCCTTCAGTAATAGCCCGCAATTCTTTTAATCGGATAGGTACTTGGTGACAGAGTTTTCCTCGACACAAAGTGCAGTGACGGGTTGTGTATTGCACACTTTCGTTGGACTGGTGGCTGCGGCGCTAAAAAGCTACAACAAATTGACCCACGACGCGTGATCGCGTGCACCTAGCAGGCGACGGTGACCCACTGCCTACAGGCGTAAAACGTTTTGCCTTTTTTGGGAGAAGGGAGAAGGGAGAAGGGCTGTCACGAGTCCATAGTCAGAATACTGACCAAGCTGCGTGAGCACTGGTGGCAATTCTCGCGGCAAATGAAACTGCAAAAAAGCCAGACCTTGCAATGTAGCATCACAGTGCACAACGCTGAAGGCTAGCAACACACTGCCCAATGCAACTTTTTGATCGACGCTATTGCATTGAAGGTTCAGGCAACCATAAACCCAACTCTGCATTTGATGGCAGGTGCCTGTAACGCCCGCCTATAGCGACGACAAAAAGAAAAGTATTTTTTTCATAGACACCTACGCAAGTTAGGAACGCCCATCACCAGACGCCTGCTCCGCAGCGCTGAACGTACTATCTTTCGTCTGCCAGCTATGCCGTCGGATCACCATTACAGCTAACCTGACCGCTTGCAAACGATGCGCGATTTTCCTGCATCAAACACCTAAGAAAGTAGCATATTCCACACGTAAACTAGAGCACCAATTATAACAATGCAACACAGTACGGTAGCACAAGGCCCCTCACTCCAGCTTGTAAAACTAATACCTTGCCGTGCCAGTGAAGTCAGTACATTTCATCACGAATATCGCGTGAAATGACATCTTGCAGATCAGCATAACCCTCTTTCTCTACATCTATATGATACGACATCAAATCTGCAAGACTTGGCACATCGGCAGAACACAACGCATAATCATCCTGCCAAATTTTGCCACGAAGAATTGCCTTAGCACAGTGACCAAAGCATTCCTGAACTGCAATAATAACAACCATTTTCGGCAACTTTCCCCGGACTGGAAAGCGCTCAAGTAACTGAGGGTCGCGTGTCACCGTTGCACAGCCATTAACACGCACCGTAATTGGCACACCAGGAATCATAAACAACAAAGAAACCTCAGGCACCTCAAAAATATTGCGAATGGTGTCATAGCGTCGATTGCCAGGTCGGTCTGGAATAAGCAATGTTTTCGAGTCTGCCACTTCGATAAAACCCGGACCGTCACCCCGCGGCGATATATCACTACGCCCAGACCCGTCAGATGACGCAATACAGCAAAATGGGGATTTCTCAATGAACTTCACCATCGGTTGGGTCAGTACCGAACTGGCCTTGTCCCATACCCGGTCGGTGGTATCGCCAAAATGCGACCTCAACTCAGACTCGTTGCTGATCAGGTAGTCATCCCGAACCACAATAGTGGCCATCACCTCTCCTTAAAATTGCCCAAAAGTGCATAGAGACGATACCTTATCCTTGTTACAGGGCACAAGAACCGCCAATTCGCCTGAACCACCACTGGCGCAACCAATCGATAGGTCGGCACCGGGCTTAATGCACAACTCAAAGATCACAGTACCCACAACGACCTACCAATTGGAAGCCATAGAGTGCTCAAAAAAAGATACTGGCAACGCGAACTATATTGACCTTAAAGCGCCTGACTTAGCAATAAGCCTAAAATACCAGTAATAAATCAAGATTAATCAACAGATGCCATTTAGCAGCATTAAAAGAGGTAGCGCTATTGAAAACGCTTACAACCTACCATATAGTAGGTAGATGGAAACAAAAACAGCCTTGTTGAATGCTGCCGAGCGAGCTTCTCGCACGCACGGCTACGATGGATTCAGCTACGCAGACCTTGCCCGGGAAGTGGGCATAAAAAAAGCCAGTATTCATCACCACTTCCCGGGCAAGGCAGATTTGGCACTCGCACTAATGAAAAGGTATCAAGACAATTTTGAAGCAGCATTAACCGATATTTCAGCCAAGCAGAATCTTGGCGGAGCAAAACTGCAGGCCTACCTCGACGCCTACCGCGCTGGTTTGTCAGGCGGCAAGACAATGTGCCTTGCCGTCGCCTTCAACATTAGTCGTGAGAGCCTGCCAGATAACGTGGTGAAACAGCTATATCAGTTTCACCAGGGCAGCATCGAATGGCTGACAGAGCTATTCAAACAGGGAAAAAAGGATAAATCGATCAAGGCAGTAAGCAACCCCGAATTCGAGGCTGCAGCCTGCCTGGCACTTGTCGAAGGCGCACAACTACAAGCGCGCGCGTCAAATAACCTAGCACGATTCGATATAGCGATCAGTGCTTTGCAGCAACGTATAAATTTGTAATCAGTTCAAAGTTCACCTCACCACTAACACAGGTAATACCCATGACAACACAAACCAACCAGACATACACCCAGGTAAACGTTAGTTGCAGCAATTGTGGCAACACCTTTGAGACAGGCTCTACCCACAATGGAGACATTCGGGTTGAGGTATGCTCAAACTGCCATCCCGCCTACACCGGCGAACAACGCACACTGACCAATAGCGGCCAAATAGACAAGTTCAAGCAGCGTTTTACTGACAACAAGTAATTACTATTAAACGTAAGCTTGCATTAGTCTGGAGGGTCAGGTTTTGCAATGCAACACAACGTAGCAATGCAAGGCCTGACCATTTTTTTCGAGAAGGCATGAGAAAAAATATTGGTAAGCCGCATCAACGCCGCGAGCCACAACGCTAAAATCGCAATACGCTATAAAGAAAAGCGACAACGAAAATAGCCTAGATAGACAAGCAAAGATCTAAGTTGCATGGTTAGCGGGAAAAGCATGTAACACCTGTACAACTTTCGCCGGCACCAAACCCTAGCCACTGCCACTAGCCACTAGCCAGCTTTACCCTACGCTGACAATTGGAACAATGCCTTGTAAATTAAAATCTCACCCGCTCAGCTTGAAGTTTTGAGCATCGCGCTGATAGCCTGACTTAGTGTTTCTAGGCTACAAGGTTTTTGAAGCACAGGTAATTTAGCCGCCAAGGAATTACTCCCCCCAGCTACCTTCCGACGATATCCCGAGGTCAGCAATACCGGGCAATTAGGTCTGTGCTTTTGCGCCCAAGAAGCAACATCGTATCCTGACATACCACCTTCCATCACAATGTCGGAAAAAATTAAATCCACATCAGGGTTAGATTCAAGATAGTGTACTGCGTCTAGCCCGTTACTCGCCTCCGCTGTACTAAACCCTAAAACCTGTAATCGCTTTACGTTCACAGTGCGGAGCATGTCGTTGTCCTCAACAATCAGAATGTGAGCAATTTCCGCAGCTGTCGGACCGTTAGGGGGAATCGTTTTTGTCGAATTACTTTGTGTGAACTCATCAGCGACACCGGCTGAAGAAATATCCTCCTGAAATCTGGGCAGATAGAGACTGATCTTGGTGCGTATACCCAACTCTGAAGCCACATGAATCTGGCCTCCGGATTGCCGAACAAAGCCATGGATTGACGCCAAACCCAACCCGGTACCGCGACCTTGGCCTTTGGTGGTAAAGAAAGGTTCAAAAACACGCGCCCTGACCTCCTCAGTCATACCAGCACCATTATCCAACACTGAAATTTCTACATATTCCCCTGGCACCAAACCAAATTCGTTAGCGTCAACACTAAGATTGCGGGTTTCGACGACCACTTCCCCTCCGCCGGGCATTGCGTCACGCGCATTAATGACCAAATTTACAATAGTGTTCTCAATCTCACTGGGGTGGACGCGAATAGACCATAAGTTTTGCAACAGATTGCATGACAAAGACACATCTTCGCCAATAGTAGAGCGCAGCAACCCAATTGCATCCCTTACGTGATCATTAACACTGATTACACGGGGCTCTAGCGGGCTCTGCCTGGCAAAAGACAATAGTCGACGCGTTAGTCGCGCACTCATCCGTACCGCGTTACCAGCCTCCTTCAAACAATTTAAGTCAGTGTCGCTTGTGACATTCATTGATAGAAGCTCAAGACTCCCATTAATAACACCAAGCATGTTATTAAAGTCATGGGCAATACCACCCGACAGCTGACCAATGGCATCAAGTTTCTGCGCTTGACGTAATCGTTCCTCAGTATCAAGCTTTGCAGTAACGTCTTGATTGATTCCAATATAGTGCGTCAATTCGCCAAACGTATTATGAACCGGCGAAAGCGATAGCTCACCCATAAAATGGGACCCATCCTTACGGGTGTTCTTTAGAATCACCTGCACTGCCTCCTCTCTGGCTTGCGCCTCACGGATCTTAAGGTGCTCACCTTTTTGTGTAACATCTTTCTGTATTATCCGCACGCCCCGCCCTAGCAACTCATCTGGCGAATACCCCGTCATCCTGCACAGCGCCTGATTAACATAAACCAACGGACTGTTCTTTTTAGTCAGATCAGTTATTGATACGCCAATATTTAACGCTTCAATCGCTCGTTCACGCAACTGTATGATTTCATCTTGCCGCTTACGCTCAGTGATGTCCTGGACAATACTGGCAAAAACAGGCGGGCTCTGTGAGGCCATATATTGTAAGCGGGTTTCTACCGGATACGTAGTGCCGTCTTTGCGTCGGTGAACAGATTCAAACACCGCAGAGTCAATGGAACCATTACGTAACGGCTCAAGAATCTCCGCTATATTCTCTGCTGTCACACCCACTATAAAAGCCCAAGGCATAAGTGCTTGCGACTCCGCCAACGAATAACCTAAATTTTTTCGTGCCGTTCGATTTGCATTCAAAATTCTATAGGTGCTTGCATCCGCTATGTATATCTCGTTGACAGAGTCCTCAACAATCTGCGCCAACCGGTTTCTAGACGCTTGTGCCATGTTACGTTCGGTGGCAGCAACATCTAGCTCCGTGCTGCGCTCTTGAGCTAGCAGGCGATCAGTAACATCATATATAACACCAACCATACTAACGACATCACCACGCCTGTCTTGGACAGTCGACACAGTAAGTTCGCTCCAAAACATCGTCCCATCTTTACGGTAGTTTTTTAGTACAACAGTGCAGGTCTGCTGTTCGGCAACCGCTTTTCCAAGCTCAATTACAGTATCCTCGTCGGTACAAGGGCCCTGTAACAACCGACAGTTTTCACCGATAAGTTCAGATTCAGAATAACCCGTCATCTCCCTGATCCAGGGGTTTGCATAGATAATAGGATTGTTGGGCTGGCGTGGATCAGTGACCAGCACTCCGTGTCTTGTTACCTTGTCTACAAAAGTATCGACAGCTGCAATTCGAGACCCTTGCCGCTCCTCTAACAGATCCATAACGACTTGTGCCAAGCGGCTAAGTCCGTTTCTCTGGGAATCAGACAACGCACGCGGCTGATAATCGATAACGCATAGCGTGCCTAGCGCAAAATTATCTTTAGTGACCAACGGCATACCCGCATAAAATCGTATTTTAGGGTCACCGGTCACCAACGGGTTATCGTAGAATCGCTCGTCAAGGGATGCATCTGCAACCTCCATCAACTTCGCTGGCTCAAGTATGGCGTGACTACAAAATGCTAAATCTCGATGCGTTTCCTGTTGACTCATCCCGATACAGCTTTTGAACCACTGGCGAGTAGGATCAATAAGACTGATCAATGCCGACGGCGTGCGGCAAAGATCGGCCGCAGCTTGCGCAATGCCATCTAGCAATGTATCCGCTGGAGTATCGAGGATACCGTAGCGCTCAAGGGCTGCGATCCGGTCAAGCTCGTTTGCTGGCCGCTGGGCTTTCATCACCGCACGGCCCTATCTCTGACCGGGCAAAGAGCCACTAATCCATGGACGCTTTTTTCCATTACAACTACCGTCTCTGTGAAATATTTCTTCGGTGGTCTTCACTCTCGAAAACAATAAAAGAAAATAGTGATAGAGGTCAAGAACTAGCGTTCAAAGCGAGCACAGGGATTACGCGGTTCTTGTTAGTTTAATTTGAAATTAAAACTCAACGCTTATAATAATGATCTCTAGAGCTAATCGGCGAATCGAACCTTACTGCCGGCCATCTCCTTGCACTGACACATCACACGACACAGTTTTCGAATGCCTCTACCAACAACTGACCATCACTATAGTGCCGCAAAATTAGCGTCCATCACCATGCCAATACGCAGTATACGCGCAATAAATAGATAGCTATCGATGAGCCGTGATCGCCATATCACCCAATAATTAACTTGCACCTCCTCTGCTCTATACAACTGAGGCCTTAAAAAATCCCGGTGCAACCAGCATATTGACCTACATAGAAGCACGTGAAGAATTTATAACCCCGCGACGCGGACCGCGAGAAATCCACCGATGATTCAAAGCATACACTTTATCTATAACCATGCTAGGCACTCCTTACAATGTGCGTGGACGGCACCAGCATCAGGATTTACTCAGCCTCGGCAGCACGGGATAATGATCGTGCAGGGCTGAAAAGACAGGCAATTGCTAGCCGATTAGAGACCATCTCTTACGTTGACTATACCACAACTATTTTCGCTGGTTTCTCTGCACGGCCAAATCCGCCTGGTGGGTACTTTTAATTCACAACCTGAACACTAATACCTGCCTCATTTGTATTACGCCATAACCGGTTCACCGCTGGTGACCGCAAGCTATAAGCCCAGCGAAAGAAAGACATCCGAATCGGGAAGGGTCTTTTCGATGGCAGCCAGGTAAGCCGGGCTGGCAATGGCGTGCATTTTTGAACATTGCGGCTTCGACAACCGGCGGCCACACGCCCCGATCGTTATCCTGACCTTCAAGCAGTGAACAATCAGACGGTGCGAGTTTGGTCGGAGCCTACACACCGCATTTCAATATTGAGCACAGGAGAAAGTAGCGAACCCAATTATACAAACGGCCACCACTCGCCAAATCAGCAAAAACAGGCATTGGCGACCTACAACAAATTTTCGACACCGGGATCAGCGATCAATTTATCCATTGGATTCTGTACCGTAGCAGCAAGAGCGTCTGCAGTTGCTTTACGCCCCGTAGCGCACGGAAGCACAACCGCTTACACAAACAAATCTGTGCAATAGGCCAACCTACTACCCTTATTACGTGCGCATTGCTAATCAATCGTTGGTATACATTACCCTAGTGTTGCATAAATTCAGTGTAAGTGAAGCCTAGATAAGCTGCCGCTCATGTGTGGAGATATTGCATCATT
>JAVCKV010128435.1:0-19234 GCA_032274145.1 Herpochondria borealis | reverse complement strand
GGGGGATTATTTTTGCTGTTGTGCAGAAGAGCGCACGAGCTTCGGGAGCGTTGCGGGAGCTTTTCTTCGCTGTAAGTTGAGTGTACGGGATGCAACGGCGGCGGCTGGCGGGAAGGGCTAAATGTAAAGCGGGAAGGCTTACAGTGCGCGCAATTAAAATATGCGCACCACATTATTTTTTGATTAGGACGTAACTTTAAGGAGCTATGGAATGTCACATTTTTTATTACAAATTGATGAGAAACTGAAATAAATGGGCAGGTCACGAGAGTTGTAGATATTTTATATAATTTTATCTCGCGAATAGGCATTTTTCAAGATTATAGGCGGCCTGTGGCGGCCTGTGGTTGGTTTTATGGCTGACGCGTTGGCGAGATCGGGCCGGGAGAACGAGATGGCGGTGGTGGTTGGTTAGGGCGAGTGAATTTTAATCCAAAATTTGCGGTGCGATGTTTTTACGCCAACCACCGCCGCCGGCGATGTGGGCGCAACTATCCCCAACACCGGCATTGGATTCGAAGTATTAATTTTATGCTGTAAGTTTAAGCGGGGGAGAAAAATTAGTCTTAAATTTACGTCCCTCGCCCAAACATTATGCGAAAGAGTTCAAAGTTGCGCGGGTGGCGCAAAATGCTAAAATTTCTGCGGTTACGAGCTACGTGTTCAATGTGGCGGATAAATATATCTCGAAATAACAGTGCGTTGTAAAGCCACGTAAAAGTCCGTTGGAGAAATAGCGTACATCAATCAATTTTGATTTAAGTTCAGTTTTCAAAAGTGGCTCCGTCAACGCTCCGTGGGGATTTAGACCGCTAGCTTTCCGCATTAGTAAGATAGAAACGGCAAAGAGCATAATGTTTGTATATATTTTGTTAAAAATAAGCCAATACATACTCAGTTATTTTTTTCAGGCACTGTTATGTAGAGTCGTGCATATGCGCTAGTATTTATAATAGTAAGTTCTATCTCCATAGTTCGACTTTAGAACATTGAATACAGTAACGGTGCATGATATGGGCCTGTCGTTTCTCGATTCCTCTGAATATTAAATGAAAATTTATAAATTACAGTAACAATTTACGTTGGATTTTGTGTAAAGATGGGTGTACCGCCTATTAAAAATTAAAAATTTTGTTAAGCAGAACGAGGGGCGGGTGCGTGGCATGGCTTCAATCGCAGCTGCTTCTCGTGGCTGACCGCTGTAATACAGCTGTAATACAGCCGTCAACACGAAATCGCAGATGCTGCCGCGCTTATAGCCTCCACCAACGTCGCCGCTCGAGCGGTCACGGTGCCTACCTCCTGATGCGCTACGCGCAGATCCGCCAGAAACCCGTACTTTTACTGTTCGCGCGCATGAGCGCGACCGTGAACGCTGTATGCCCTCGAAATTGTTCTTTATGAAATCCCGCCCGGTCTGGGGAACCGCTTCGAACGCAACACCGCTCATTTTCGTCTGAACACGTTCGAAGTCAGCCACGCGCACGAACGCCATGACCAATACGTTGCGCGTATGTTACGTCAGCTCGGTATGCAGCCGCTACATGGCCGGCACCAGCCGCTCCAAGGAGGCGTCGTAGCTGCCGCGCACTAGCGCGTGTGAGAAAATATTTAACTTGCGCATTAGTCCAGTGCCGTTAATTTCGGCTTCCGTCGCGCTGCCCACGTCTTTCCAAAGCGCTAGAACTTCCAAGGACTCGTACGGCGCAGCAGCGTCGGGTAGGATCGTCTGCGGCGAGTAGACGCAAACAAATTCGTTTCAATCTTCTTCAATCATTTCGCCTATTTCTTCGCATTTTTTTCGCCTTGGACTAGGCCTCGGCCTTGTCCTTGGGCTTTGTCTGATTTTCAAAGTGCGCATGATCTCAGTTTCAGCCGTGCAAAACGCGACCGCAGTTGAGTGCGCGGCGTAGAGTGCAGAATCTGCGCGAAGTAGAGCTTTGCGCCGGCCAGCGCGCCAATGGTAAGCACGCGGGTGGCAAGAAGGTGGGTGTGGTTTACGGTTAATTGCAGTCGTGCTGCGCAGAAGAGCGAAGCACGCAGGAAGGTCTTGTAGTGCAGGCTTGTGCCTCTATTGGTTCTGGTATGGACTAATGCGACGCACACGCCAATGCATGTTTCCAGCGTCGCGGGGCGAATTACGGTAGGTAGTGGAAAAACCATGCATGACTTGCCAGTCAATGCGAAACCTGTTTTTAAGGTTGTGGGAAGGGGCGGAGACGGGGCAGACAGGCAGACGCAGATTGGTTCACGATAATGAAGATTGAAATGAAGGCGAAAGAGCGGCTAAACGGTTCTAGGGAGTTGCATGACGTTCGATGTGCGTGGTGGCTGGCTCGGGGCGGGGGGGGGGGATAAATTTTTTACGGTTTAATAGCGTGGGCGTTTGACTAGGGCGCTGGGCCGAATTAGGGCACGTAGACGGTCAGAATCCGTGAGTGTGTGCAGGGATTGGGCGAGGTACACGGCAGGGTCCGGGCGAAAAGAGTGTTCTTCGTTAGGCCACCTTAAGCGATACGGTTAGGAATTTCGGATGAAGGGAAAGCGTTGGTCCAGGACCTGTTTTCTTGGCGTTTCTCGTTGTGCTGAGCGCACCGCTGTAGTTGCAGTTCGCTTCTTTATGCGGGTAGTCATGTGCTGATGGGCAGACTACAGTGAAGGGGTCGCGCGGTACACGAAGGCGCTCGTACGGTGGCGCTTGGGCGGCAGCGAGAACGAAGGAAACGAAACTGCGTGCGACGAAGCTGTGGCGTCGTCGAAAACGGCATTTAAATCTTTTTGGTGTAGTGCTTCGAGTTCTGACGGCATAGTGTCGTTTTCGTCATGTTCTTCGTGGGCGTCTCCGTAGTCTTGATGCTGCTGCTGTTGGAGCTGGCCCTAACAATTTTTTTCTCGTTACAGGTATAATGTGCAAAGGAATTGTTGTGGAGGTAGAGGTGTATTTCTGTGTATGGTGCAGCGTAGTTTCTCACTCCTGTCGCCCGCAAACAGGAAGAAATAGTGGTAGAGTTGATCGCAGGGGAGCGGGCTGTGAGAACTGGGACGACTGACACAAGTGGCCGTGTGTGATTTCTTCTCCCAGCGTTATGAGTGTCTGACCCAGAGGCACAACCAACCAACCCGAGAAGAGAGAAGAAAGGGGAGGAAAGAAAGGAAATATGGAGAAGAAAGATTGTGAAAATGGCTCGACTTGGGGGTTAGACTTCTTTAACTCTATTCATGTCCGGGCATCCAAACTCCAGCGCCACCCCAGTCTCTTTTACAGCGATTGCTATAGCGCCCAAGGTGGGGCTAGTGGCCAAAAAACCGGCCCAAGGGCAAAAAAATCCTGAAACTAACTACACGGAGAATCTTAGGACGTAGAGTAATCTTCTTAAACTACATATAATAATTAGGGAAACCAGACCTATCTGTAGTCCAACGATATGAAGCCGCCAACCAACAGACAACCCATCCAGCTGGGGAAATCGGCGGTCTTGGTACCCCAGGGTGGCGGAGTAACGGAGTAGCCGGGTAGCGGACCACCCAAGGCGCACTGTATGCAGCTCCCACCCGTGTCACCGAGTGACAAAGTGGCAGAATTTTGGCGGCATTTTCGGTTGCCCGGGGTGGTCACACGTATAAGGATTGCCGTCGTCCGGTGCGCGTGCCCCTTATGCCAGTTCTTCACGGCCCCCAATTCAACTCAGCGCCGCCCCGGAGTGGTCAAGTCCACGCGCAACCCTATGAGTCGCTAAAACCGAGTCGCTTCGTGTGATCCTTTCACCGTTGAACAGACGCTTCGAAGCGCCTGTCGTGGGGTATTGAGCTCATCCGCGCGAGCGGCCACAAGTCATTCCCGTCGGCGTACTACTGCGGACGGGCCGTCTTGTAGTAACAGGCGCCGAAGATGCTTATTATGATCGATGGCGGCGTCCATGCATGTAATAAACGCGTACCCGGTGCCATCCTTGTCGAGAAAAAATATGTACGGGGCAGGGAAGACCTGGGAAGGGCCCCGCAAGGCTCTTTTCTTGGTAAAAGCTTGCGGGTGATAGCGTCTGAGGCGTGCCTCGAAGGAATGGTTTCGCGAGCAACAGGCGCTGAAGGTGCCTGGGTGATGTAGGGCAGTGTTCCGGTTCAATGCGCGAGGTCACGTTGCTCTTCGTAGTTTTGCCGTCGGTCCTTTTGTGCTCTTTCTGCATCCCAAAGACCGGAGAAATGCGCGACGTATTGAGCAGGGGACGGTTGTTTCGATACCACACTTTCTGTCCCGATGAACCCCGAAGGTGGCACATCTTCGACACAAACGGAGAACAAAGTTGCCTCACCTCTCGTGTTTTTCAACGTACACGCCACGGAGGGCACGGGCGCTTATGCAGGGAAAAAAGGGCGTAGCGGAGCGGGGGTACGATCTTGCCCACTGCAGGAAGACAAAAGTTTCTCCGCATGCGCCTTGACGGAGGGGAGCCGGCCTGGCTCCTTTGCTCGTCAGCTTCCGGCAAACTATCCATCCGATCGTTTTGTTAACAGTTTAGCGCATGTGGGTGCAACGCGGGTGCCTCAGTTCGATGTCTTTGAGAAACTTCCCGGATTACGTGCTGCGCTCGATCCGCTCGTTCTTCAATGTTATAAGAAAGAATGTAAAGTTCGTCGAGGGGTAGGGGCGGCGTCAAGATCTGAATTAAATAAAGGTTGAGGGTGAAATGGACAGGTAACCGCGTCGTATTTGCTATAAACGCACAATTGGAGGGGCTGCAGGCCCGGTTAAGTACGTTGCAAGACCGGTTTACGGCCCAGGGAGAACAGGCGCCAAAGAAATAAAAAATTGACGATGCCCCAGCCACCCGTGGCGGGTAGACTAGAGATGGCGGTCGAGTGAGAGATTTTCGAGGCAGCGGTTCCCCTCGCGGTGAACGTCTCATGTCTATGAGGAAGATCTCAGCCAGGACCGGTAGCGCCATCGCAGGCCATGAAAGGGACGGAGGTTGTGTATGCGCAGAAGTTGAGGAGGAACGCGAAGGGAGCCATATTTAGTATGAAAATTAAACTTAGGGTCGCGCCTGTTGGTGCGACATGCAGAGGCCATGGTATAAGCATCATAATCGTCTTCATTAAATCAACATAGTTATCGCGATCATCATCGCGTCGCGTCGTAGGCGCAAATTCATCTGCTTCTTGTGGTAGCATTCATCGCAGGTGCGGTGCCGCTGTGGCTTCATGTGCCGTGTGCAGAATTGTACCGGGTCACCGGGTTGAAGAAGGGTAGGGTGGATAAATGCGTGCGAGGCGGTAGGTAAGTCCTGCATGAACGGTTCGGGTGTGAGAGGTGCCCCGACTCCAGGGGGGATGGACGAGGTAGTTGGGTTCTTTGGGACTGTCCATGCGAGACGGTGCGTAGGGGGGAGATTAGCACCTCGATGCGCGACGTTTCGGTGAGCCGGACGGTGGTGGTGCGCAAAGAATAGAATGTACGCATACCATGTATTAGTCGAGAATTGAAAACGTATCAAAAATTCCAATTTCAATAGTGGTAGAATTATAGACAAAGATCATTTCAAAACTTTAAATATGTATCACTGTGTCAGAGGAAAGCTTTTTCATAATTCTTGTAAACTGTCTGCTGATTTTCTTTTTTTCGGGATTATGTGGCGGGTTCTTTTTATTTGTACTGAAAACAAATATATTTTAGATAACTAAAAATTTTACGATACATTGTATGCACAAACACTCCCTACGGATTTCCTCTGGTACGTGGGTTTCGAGGTAGTCTGACGTCCCATTTGGAGCAGAAAAAAGTTGAGGCTTCCATTTATGGAGTGTTAAACTCTTGAATATCTTATTGAGAAATAAATTCAATAATTGTAGGTGCTACGGTGGTGCGTGTGCGAACTTGTCGGAAAAGGAGGAAAGTTTATACTGTGGGTGTAGGTTTCCGCGTTTGAATTTTTACGTACGGAGGTGGTGGCCGGCAAAGGGCCGGACAGGGAAGGGTGTAATGATGATTACGTAGAAGGACAGTAACTGCGATGGGGTTGGGGAAGGTAAGAGACTCTTGACAGGAAGGGGGTAGAGATTGGTAGAGGCGAGAACTACTGCGATGCGGTAAGGGTTCCTGAAAAGAAATAAATGAAGAGCGAGATAGGGGCCTGGCTAGGGTGACGGCTGCGGAGTTGCCCCCACCGCGTCGCCGTCTCAGACCGCACAGCGCCGCCGTCGCATACCACACTGAGACACAGTTTCACACAACGGCCCCAGTCTTCAGCTGCCCTGCTTGTTTTCGGTCGCACCGCCCGCGACATACATCGCGTACCAAGCCGTATTTCACACCGCGCCACTCGTCGTCCACCGCGTTTCACTGCCTCTTCGCCCACAGAGTCACCCACCAGGCTTCTGTGCCCCGTCACTTCGCTCCACATCCCCAGATTACACCTGCAACTCAACACCCGCGGGCGTACCACCACAATAAGCATAGCTTGATACTTAAAAAGGCAGCACGCCTTCCACAGTGGCGTGCGGCGCGCACAGCGCCTTCCGATATACTAACTTAATGTAGTCCCCCCCCTGCAGAGCCGCAGGATTCGCGCTGCATCCTAATTTATACATATTTAGGTGGGGCTGCCGGCGCAATCCAATTTTTGATTTTTTTTGATAATTTTTTTTCTCGGTAGGGCCAGTGGCGCGCACTCATCTTTTTTTATTTGAATTTTTTAAATTTAGAAAGAAGGTGGCCGGCTGTCTGAGCACCCCGCCTTATAATTTTAATTCAAACCTTTTAATCTGAAAAGGGATGGCGGGACGCGACGATTTTTTCATATGAAGTATACAAGAACCCCCGCGACCGTCGTCGCGTCCGCGCGAGCGGGACTCCTCCCCTGTTTTACTCCACCCCGATAACCCTGTCCTCGCATCTGCATACACTTCCATATGCGCATCCGCTGAAGCCGCGCAGAACTACAGGCCGAGCATACCGCAACACGTCCACCCATCATCCGCGATGTACCGCGCGACCCGCATGCCAAGGCACTTGCGCTCGTCCTGCGACCCTGTATTTCCGCGCAATCCCGCCCCTCTCCCCCGCAACACGCAGCAGCGCACCCACCGCTCGTCCCCGAATAAATACGCTGCGCTTCCGCCCGTTCGACGAAAACCTCTGCGACAGCCCCTGCGCCGTAGCGGCCCACGCGCACACATCGAAAGCACGTACTTCTCTTAGCGAGAATTTTGGAGAAGACGACGACGACGGCAAGCTTTGAAGCAAGGGCCGCAGCCTTCATTACGCAGCATATTGATGGCAAGCTGAACAAAAAAGCAGCGCCATAACATGCAGGTGCTGCTATTGGAACTGTATCTTTTGCTACTTCTGTCCTTGCTGTTGTGTCCTTCCATTCTACGCCCCATTCTCAGTCTCCTTCTTCGTCTATGTCCTCGCCTGCGCAAGAAATATGGTTAACTGCTTCATCAAGGCGTGTCGCCGCATGACCCGTGCGACTCGTCGCGTACCGCTCCACGATCTAATACATGCAGGGTCGCGCGGAGAGTCTGTCGTGTCGCAGTCGCTCGCCGGTTTGGAGTACGATTTGAAGCAGTTCGGGCGACTCTTTCGTGTACGCCTTTACCTCAATCCCCTTCATCTTCTGTAACTGCCTGCCGGTACGGAATAGCCACACGGAAGCCTTCGTACTAGGCCTCGTAACCGAACGGCAAATTGCCGTCCACAAAAGGGCGGTTCTTCTGTGTATGTGGCGGTACTGCACTAAGCGATTAGGACAACCGCTGCGGCGGCCTGTCGTCGACGTCGCAGAGGTTTTGCGCCGCCTGTCGCCGCAGCTACCGCAGCTGAGCCTGGAAGTTCGAGTACGTGCCCTTTTCGTTGCGGAGCACGCCCTTCAAGTTCGCTGCGTGCAGGAGGAGCAGATTTATGGCCATCGTCAGGGAGAGTGAAAGGATGACGGCGACGGCGAGGGGTTTTTGATTGTGTGGGACAGCGGGCGGGAGATTAGTTGATTTGAGACATTGATGTCAGCGCTAAAGGGCGGGTGTATATTTTTTCGTGGAAAGCATGCAGCACTATTGCGCGTAAGTAAGACAACAAACCCGCACAAAACCCACAGAAAAAGCAAGCATTTGGAACGAAGGGTGTTCGAGGTCCTTATTTCGAGGTGGTTCAGGGAGTATGGTATAGAGTGACGCGAAAGCGTCGGGTCCCAGAATTGTCCTTGAGGAAGGATGAAAATAAGAGGAAAGAACCAGGTGACCGGCCGGAGAGGGTGTAAACAAAACCGAACAGGACAGGTCGTAGGACGTGAGTCCAAGGGCAAAAATACAGTGTGAACCGAGGTTGCTTTCCGTAGCAACAAGACGAACCCGTAAGGGATATGGGGGTGAGGGCGAAGATGGCAAGACGGAAGCCGTAAGGCTAGGCGGTATGCCGCAGTGATGAATTTTGGTTGCCCGAGTTGCAGGTTCCAGCCGAAATCTGGCGGGTACAGTTGCTTGGCTGGCACGGAAGTGCTCGGATGCGACGTTGGATGGGTCCTGTATCCGATTTATCGGCTCGAAGCTGCAGTAGCGCAAGAGGCATTTAAGTGCAGTAGACTTGGCGAAGACCGTCAGGTACGGTATCTTGCCAAACTAAAATTTCGTGTGTTGCAATCTGTCTCGTTGAACTTTCTAAAAGTTTTTAGTTCTCACCCGAAGATCGATAACTCTGGTCGTAGAATGTGCCGCTAACGCGACTTCATTTATACTACCTTCCCTTACCAGGCTAAGACACACTAATTATGGAAAGCCGTGCAAATGGCGGGGTCACTGGGCTACCGTATACCAGACCAGGGAAGGTAAAGTGAACGGCCTTGCCCGGCCCGACGTAGGGTGGAGTGAGCTCTGCTCAGGAAAAAAAGCGCGAGATTTGCCGTTATCCCTGAACAGGTAGGCGAGCAAAAGAATCTCCGGGGTATTCCGATTGCTCTGTGTTCGTGTAGAAATTGGCAGACCAACTGTCATTCAATGAAATTTGGCCCGTGAAAACTTCCTGGCCCTTAAAGGCGGTACTGTTGTGGTTGGGGCCCTGTCTGGCTGTATTGTAGGCAGTGGTTGGTTTATAGGAACCGGTAGGCAAGATCAGTAGGCACAAGTCCCCAGACTCTTCCCTTAGAGGTCTTCCTATATTCGTGGTAGGGCTGTTGTATTTATACTGAGTTGATCAATGCGCTATTCATTACCAGCGCCTGCTGACAGCAGAGGTATCAGCGCCATTTGGGATGTGGGCCACGAAGGGGCGGGAACAAAAGCATAGGTACTAAAAGAGGGCTTAAAGCATCAGCACGACTAGAGCTCCAAGCGGTCGCCTTGAAGGCGACTCGCACAACTGTACGTGCGGTACAGTATTCCGATTTCTTGGTTTGGGTGTAGAAATTGGACCGATTTGCATGCCTGAAAATGGGCCTAATTGAGGTTGAGAAGTCCATGCCAAATTAAGTCACATGGTGTAAATGCATTGCTGCATTGTCCCTTGCCCGGTTCCACAGGATTCGAGATGGTTTGCAGCGATGAAAATGAGCAAATGAGATAATTGGACCTGATGAAGGCATTTTTGCATTAAATGCCTGCGAAACGCCCGAGCGTACAAATTTGGTTTTTATGATCTGGAAGTAACATATGACTCGAATTTCAGATCATAATGTCCATACGCTTTCGCGTGAGCGTTGCACCACATGTGTGCGTATTTGTACGTGAGAACGGGAGCTAAAGGGGGTGAGCGCGAGGGGAGGGGCAAGTGCAAGGAGAAATTATGTTGAAATGGTTGAGGGACCGACCGTGGTGGGCGGATCACGCACGCAGCCAGCGAGAACACTGCCACGGCGTTTTTGAGTTAGGGCGTGGTAATATTTATTTTCTGGAGTCCTTAAGGTTGCAAAGCTGGCGGGGCTGCAAAAGAAAACTCAAAATTTGCATCGCCTGTAATGAAATTTAGGGAAGGTGTACAACTTTGCGCGCATGGCAGGAAGGGGTAAACTAAATCCGGAAAGAGGAGACGTGTACAACGTGGCGGTTATGTAGAGCCCTTAATAAAAACCGCGTAGAAAAACGACGTGGGAGAAATAGTTCACAGACTTTCTTTTAATATACAATTTTTATAGTTGGTCCAAGTGGCTTCGTCGCCGCTTCGCGGTAATTTTTAGAGCTCGCTTTCCGGGATAGTAAAATAGAGGGTACCGAAGGATTTATTTCGGTGAGATACAGCTGAGAAGTAGATTAGAAACGGGCTGCTATAAGAGGATTTTTCCTTTGTTTAAGTTACTGTAAATATTTCTATATTAAGATAGTGAATAGTAGTAAAGGCGGATGCCCTAGTGGTTACATCAAGCGGAATACGAAGAAAACTCTGTTGTCGCCGTCGCCGTCGTGCCTCTCGGCACACGCAACCCCGTAATGACGAGTTATCTCCTTTTACGCACCGCCTCACACACTTCACCATGCCGTTAAAAATCGCCCGCCGTGGCACCTGCCCCATCTACTGCAAGAACGCGGGCATTACATTTGGTTTTCCGTAGGCCACCCCTGACACCAGATTTCTTCTTCTTCTCCAGATCGCCTGCCGCCAGACCCCCATCTTCTCGTGGCCCTTTCACGCACATCACCGTCGCCCCGCGCTCATTCCCTACTTTTAAATCTTGCTCAGGGTCCTTCGCGGGCCCAGACTTGCGACACGCCTGCGGCTCACACTCTTTTCCAACGCCAGAACCCGTGAAAGCCGGGACATGTGAAACTGGGCTTTCCCCAGTGCACTCGGGTCCGTCGCGCCAAGGCAGGTGTCACCCCACCATGCATCCCTACTCGCGGCGCCTTCGCTGCGAGCCATTAGCCGCACCGACGAAGACGCAGATGGCCAAGCCTGCGGATAATGCGCGTGCGCGTGCGCATGAGATGGCGGTGGGGATGGTTGTAGATAATGCGACTGCGAAAGCCGCCTTTCCACTTTTACGACTGCGCTCGGGAACTTTCCCACCTCCGCGTCGCCGGCTCCGGTTCGAGCTCCGGCTTCGCTTGCGGTTGCACTTCCGATTCGAGGCGTTTTTATAGCATCTTTGTGGCCGCAGCCGCGCTCGCGCTTGCACTTCTAGAGGAAGGGGCCCAGTTAATCCGGGTGGGTCCGCAAGTGTTGTATGTTGGCGAAATATCGCGAGCGCAGCACGGCATCGGCCCGTGTTCTTGTTTCTCGCTGTAGTCCCTGCTTTTTTTTCTCGCTCTTCTTTGTTTTTATGTTTATATTTATGCTGCACATGCCGCCGAGATGCCTGCCCATGCCCCCGAACATGGCCTGCAGTACGAAAGAAATCAAACTGACTACGATGCGCATTCCATCGCCGCCGCTGCCTGCGTTCTCCTCAGAGAGCGCGACCCGGAACGACGCGCCGCCTTATTCGACGCGCCGCATCATTAACTTCACTGTTCCTTTCACGATCGCCGCCAGCGGTGCCCACCCCATCTCCTCCAATAATGCGGGCATTGCCTTTTGCTTGCCGTTGGTTAGCCTTGACGCCAAATTCTTCACATTTTTCCTGGACTCCCCGTTCAGAGAACCGTCAGACTAAATTGAGCCCCCGTACCGCTGTAGTAAATCATAAGTTAAGGCATCCCCGCCACATGCAACCTCCTCCTCCTCCTCCTCCTCTTCCTCCTATGCTTTCTCCTTAGACCCACATCAAACCTGTCTTAACCGTCCTTTTCGTCTTTCCCCTCTCTTCTCCTTGTCAGAAAAATTCACCCCGTCCGTCAGAATCGAAGGGTGAGGGTGATTTTTAGTATTTTGCGCAAATGGGTTGGTAAATGGGTCAAAAGGTGTGATCTTTTTGTCTAACCATGAGCTGTTTATATATGCGTGTTTTCGAAGCGTTTGTAAATGCGTAAATATGTTTCCGTGTCAGCTCTCTATATGTCTCGCTTTACTACAATTCGGCACATGACGCCCCCTCATTCCCCGTCCGTCATCTTCATCGCCTGAACCATCGCTGTAGCCGTCGCCCTCTTAAATGACAACTGAAACTCCATCGTCGCATTCACCTTCTACCAACCCTCCATTCCCAAAGATGTTACGTTTACCTCATGGAGCCGCCCTGGTCACCCCTTCCACCACATATGCATACCACCCCGATGTAGCTCTTTTCACACCAAACGCCCTCATCCACTGCCTTCGCACTATTCACCGCATTATAGCGATCTGGCGAGAACGTTTCGCCCGATATAGCGCCGCTTGAACCACAGATTTCCGTTATTTAGTTCCCCATGTCTTAGCCGCCGGCATGCCGAAACCGCAGGTATCCGTCTTTCTCCCCATTTCCATGTTTCAAAACGCTTTCAACGAACTTCAACGAAACCACACTGCCCCGTGCAACTACCAACCACCTACACCTGCACAATGTCAATAACGTTTACCCACATATCCTGTCACATTAAACATCGTAAACCGAGCCGAAATACCCGCGCGTCACACCATATGTACGCGACCATGAACATCAAAACTTTCACGAACCCAACCGAACCAGATAGCAACCCCGTGCCTGCCGCCCGCAACGAACACCGTCGCTGCAATATCCCTAAACAGCTCGCCGCGCACTTCTTGTTGAGCATCGCGTAGAAATCTCGGAGCCATGCACACTCCGCCGCCACAGAATGAAAAAAGTTACTGTCCACACGAACTTTGCGCCAACCCGCCAACACTGACAACGTGCAGTTAACGTTTCTCACCAACCCTTTGCGGCGCCCCCAATCGTCTCGCTCGCTCGCGCCCAAATTATCTCGCCCGATCTCACGCGCGCCACAGGGAGCCACCCGAGTGCAAGAAAATAGAACGTAATATCCTCCGCCCATGTCGTTTTACAGCACGCCGCACCCGCGCGCCCCTCTGCGCAGAGTCTATACAGCGGCTTTCTGTCGCTCCCAACTCTTCTTAACGTGTTTCTGAAGGTGTCACGGATCAGTTTCATGCTCAACAGCGATAGCACGGTCTGAGGCGGCTTTGTCTGGCACAGCTTCGTGTGCGTTCATAGCGCCAAAATTTCCGGTTTCCCACCCGCGCCTTGGACTGTGGCAGAGACCTACCATCTCTTCGATGAAGTTTCCCTAATCCTCGCCCAATGACACGGCGTAGTACTCACCGCCCAGCCGGCATGGGCCTCACGCCCAACCAAGGGTTCACGATGGCCTGGTGAGCAATGAAGGCGTGTGAGTTCCTTTCAATCGGCGTCACCACTCCCATGTCCTCCCTGATTACCCGCAAAAGCGTAGCTGTGTTGAGACCTCTTCCGCGCACCGCACGTCTGCCTCCTCCATAAAAGTGCCGTTCCCACAGAACAAAATGGCGTAGGCGGTCACCATGCAAATTATTGCTCCGTCCAGCGTGTAGAGCTTCGCGCAATCGGCCGGAAAAAACCAGAACAGTGATCACAGCGGGCGGTTTGGAAGGAGGAAAGAAAGAAGAAAAACTATGGAGGCGGTTCGTTGGGCGTGCGCGCGACCTGCTGGTGTGTGTGTGTGCTTGCTAACGTGGCAAAAAGACGTTTCTCGCCGTTGATATCGCATCCAGCAGCCCGATGGCCTCTGGTTTCGGATGCGGCGGCGAGGGAGGTAGAAGGAAGATACGGGAGTAGCGGTAGGACTGCGGCCGTTAGCGACACGGCCAGCGCTTTTTGGGTTGACTGCGGGCGTTCGAGGGCACAGACTGGGTGAGGTGGCTGGGCACGGCGGCCATGTAGGTGCGGAGGGACGCTTAGGACTGCGCGGCCGGAGTGGAGAAGGACAGCTTTGCCGAGCAGTGTGTTGAAAGCGATGGACTCGCCCGTGTCGCCCGAATATTTTTGGTGTCATATTGCCGTTCATTACGACGATTTAAAATAACGCGGTGAAAATTGTGGTGCTTTTCTCTGTGAAATCGAAAACGAGATGGAGCACTTTGCCATTCAGTTGATCGTTAGTCTAGTTTTGTAACGTCCTGTAGTGATTGAACTCTTCTTTTGCATGCTCCCGGTGAATAAGTTTGGCTTCCGCTAGAGCTTCCCTATTCACGTCATCGACCTCTTCACAAAGACACACACACACACAATGAAGCAATGTGCAGGTGTCAAAAAATCGCTCCCTGGTTTCGTTATTTGCAGTGTGAACTATGTTACGCCCACATTTTCGCGGAAAATTTTTTATTTAGTGGTTCAATTGGACCAGTAGCTCTCGAAGAACTCTTCCCAAGCTCCTGCATATAGTATAACACCACACCACCCCAAACACCATGGTACAAATCGTAGACGGTGTGCCTTGTTACATCACTCTGTAGCCATGCTAGAGGCCGCTCCGATGTGGAACCACACCCTGTGGGATAACAGTGCAACAACCAGTGAACGATGAAGGAGGGAAGATATATTCGATTTTCTCTTGGTGGCGAATTATTGTCAAAAGAATGACAAGTTCTCCGAGTTCTCTTCACCTTTTTTTAAATGCCTCTTTTTATACTTTTCAATTTAAATTTGTAAGTCTCAATTCGCTTTCTGTTCAATTTTAAATATGATTTGCCAGCTGTACAGAAAGAGATCCGGGCTTGACAGTGGTTTAAAAATCAAGAAACCCCGAAAATTGCAAATTGTTGTGTTCGAAGTGGATACATACGCGTGTAATAGTAATTATGCCCGATTGTTGTTTAGACATACTAATCTACCGCCTTTACTTCTATAGTATAATTCAGTACGGTATTTGCAGTAGAATGCAGAATATTGCAGTACACTAGTAGTGCACCTTGTGCATTTTTGGAGTTGTACACAGTAAACTGTAATGTATGAAAGAGTAAAGTAGTAGTTATTGCTTGTGCTTTTTCACTACTTTCCCACTCTGACAATTCAGTGCAAGGCGGCGCCCCGCTTCACAATTTTTTGATTCAGATTTTCTTTTGGGTGGGCCATCGCTGCGTTTCAACTTTTTGATTAAAAGTAAAATTTATAAAATAAATGGTGCAGTCCGATAACGCCTCCTTTTAATTTAATTTAATTTAATTTAATTTTTATCTGAAGAGGGACGGCGGAGCAAGCCGGCTTTTTTAAATTTTGCAAGCCACTATGGTGCATCCCGTGTGCGCCCTGCGCCTCTTCGGCTGTACGTCTCCTCGGCTCTCCGCTTCTTCGGCTTTCCTCCTTTTTGGCTCTCCGCGTCTTTGTCCCCTCGATTATTTGCCGCGCAATTCGCCTCTGTGCCTCTGCGCCTCTGCGCCTCTGCGCCTCTCAGCCACCTCGGCTCTACGCCTCTTCGGCTCTTCGCGTCTATCTCTCCTCGATTCTTTTCACATGTCCCTCCAAAGTCACTTGGGTACCACCGCGTCCACCAGCGGGCCGGGCGCCCTCATTTCACGACCCGATTCTTAACAGGCAAGGGCCAGGGACGCTGGAGTCACCGAAAAATTTCACAATGCGCCTTCAATACACCTCGGCTTCCGCATCTGCGTCTGCGTTTGTGAAGCTAGGCTCGAAAAGGGCACCGACGACGGCGACCGTCGCCGGCTCGACCGCTGCCACCGTTGATGCTTCCGCGACAGCAACCAATACTTCTACCTGATGATCTTCATCGCGTTCGGCAGGCTGGACGCCCATGTAACGGAAACTCTGAAATTCTTGTCGTTCGGATTGTTCTGGGCTGGCAATGCTGTGAGTCGTATAAGAAATCCCTCAATTAACTTTTGCCTAGAACGCTGCCTTCTTATTTGAACTTGTGCTGAAAGGTATGTAGTTTATTTAAACGGAGGGAAACGCAGGATGCAATAATCCCGGCGTACTAACGATCAAATGTAGTTGTACACCATCCCTGCAATTTCACAGTTGGGTTGAGGTTTGAAGTTCAAGGACCGCGTCGTACCCAGTTTGAAGTAACAGACTCTAGAAACAGATTGTAGTGCAAAAAGCGCTGTGCGCTTGATCTGCCTACGATATGAGACCGTCCGTGTAACTTACGAAAATTCCCTGGGATTCTGCGCCCTATCAGCATCCCAATGAACGTGTACCCGAGGGGTAGCTGAGTCCCGCAGGGCTGAATTCGACACCTATTTCTACACCGGCCCCGCACAGTGCGGCCATGTGCAGTGCGTCTCCAGGATAAGGCATGCGCTATGCGCGGGATAAGACGCGCAAGGTGTGCTGGGAAATTTCCACCAACCCGCGTTGTGCCACTACGTATTGGGACATCTACAGTACGGAGTGGATAATTATGTGATCCGAGGAAGCACTACCGTGCACGAAGACTCTTTGATTTATGTTTTACTTCGGGCAACCAGGGCCAATTTTGGTTGCGCCAATCGCACCTCGATACACGCACTCCACACACATTTATTATGGGCACTGTAGGGGAATGTACAGTAACACGCGCCACGGCGCTCGAGTTTGGCTATACAGTCCGTCCCTTTTTATCTCGCGCCATGCGCAGGTTACTCATGTCCTACAGCTCAAAGGAGCCGAACGAATATGGGCCCGCCAAGATATGGATTCTGGGTTCAAGACCGCGCCTCGGCGCCATGGGAATATACATCGAGCTTGCTCCCCGGCGCCTCTCGGGGTTTTCAAAAGTTCCCACGCCACGGCGCATGTGATTGTCTGGATCCCGCTTCTGGGGCGTTCTTTCAACCCGGGTTTTACGGCCCCAGGTTACGTGCACCCCAAAAGGTCAGTTCTGAATATGCGCCTCAGAGCCTTAGTAATACATTTTTAGGGGTCGATTAGCGGCCCCATTTGTTACTTAAGTGGGCGACCGCAAGGTAGCCCTTTGTTTCAAAAGCCACGTAACTTTGGGCTTCAAACTACAGCGTTTGGTATCTCCGTCTCGGAATGCTCAGGAAAGCGAGCTCTTCTGTGAGCACTTCGCCTTTATTCCGGGATTCCGCGCCGTGATACCCGCTTCCCAGCTTTTATCCGGCTGTAAGTCAAGTCAACCGCAGCATCCCGCGCCATAGCGTTTGTTTGGGAAACCTAGCCTGACAGGGATTTACAAGATAGCCCTCGTGCACGGTAACTATACACTATTTCTGCTGTTTTTGTAGTGCTGCGGGTCGCTCGCCCGAAGCAGTACACAATAGGGAGGGGCATAAATCACCCGCACGCGGCCCCGGCGGGCGACTCCTGCGCGCGAACCCAGCCGGCTGTCTCTCCGAAGCCGCCATTCGCCCCCACCTACCCGACACTTCGATTCTCACCGCAGACCATCCCACATGCTGCGATCCGATCAACCGTTCCCAAGCTCATCTCTCTCAGACTGCG
Source organism: Herpochondria borealis (assembly GCA_032274145.1). Classification (NCBI taxonomy): domain Eukaryota; phylum Rhodophyta; class Florideophyceae; order Ceramiales; family Ceramiaceae; genus Herpochondria; species Herpochondria borealis. Next base: position 1,973 of record JAVCKV010128435.1, on the reverse strand, counting down.
CTCTAACCTCGACTCCTGCACCGTCTGCCACCACCCCGCCGCCTCCACCTCCACGAACGCCGCTTCCACCGCGGCGGTTTAATGTCATGTTTCGTGTGATGTTGCTCTCTACCGTCTCTGCAGTCGGCTTCCTACCACAAAGCGCTGGCGTTGAAAAATGTACGCAGAAATAGGCATATACACCCCAAAACACCACAAAGCCTTCGCTGCGATCCACTAACCGCCACGGCGTGGACGCGGATGGAAACGGCGGCTACGAATTCTCGTGCGCGTGCAAGGTCTATGCCGTTGTAGATGATAGTGGGTAATGCGGCGGCGGCGGCAGCTCCAGCTCCAATTTTGTGACCGCGCCACCTCCCTTATAATCGCTTGCCTAGAAGCTACTCATCGCAACAGTCTGCATCGGTTCGGACAGCGGAGATTTACTGTAATGTGATTATCGCGACGTCCTCGTCGCCTGCACTGATTCGGCGTGCGCGATGTGGCGGCTTGATACCAAGCCCTGCTTAAATCGAGCTCGTGAAATTACGCACCGTCGTATCGCCGGCTCAGGCTTCGGCTCAGGCTTCGATCGCGGTTACGCCCGCTATCCGCGGCGTGTTTGCCAGCTTGTTTGCGGCCGAGGCTGCAGCCGCCCTAGAACGTCGCGGTTGTGTTGACGATGGTGACGGTGGTACTTCTGCTCGTCTATATCGTCGGTGGAGGCTGCGGTGAGCCCCGTGACTGCGGGTCCCGGTTCTGAGTTCGAGTCCAACTGCGTCGCGGCGCGCACTAGTGCGGCAAGAAGGGTTTTCGAGGCGTCGATGTAGCTGAGGTCAGAAGGGACGATCGAGTTGAAAATTGAGGGTGAGTGGAGCGGGTTTGAGGACAGCGGTTGCGAGGACAGCGTGGTGATATCGCCAATACGGTTTCATCCGCGCCTGGGGGAAAGAAGGCGCGGGTGTTTGCGTTGTCTTTTATGATTCGAGCGGCGATAATGCGCCTACGTGTTGCCTGTCCCTATTTTTTCATTTTTTTTCTGTGCTAGCTGGACTGAAGCGAACGGGGCCGTAGAGTAAGGCAGAGATGGAGGAAGAGGACGGCATAAGGTTAGACTTACCGAGCGCCTTCTATCCAGCTTCGCATGCTGTTTGGTCAACGGGCGTTATTGTGCAGTGAAACGAGCGGGGAGAGATCTCTGCGGCCGGATTCGGCCAGTGGTGTACTGCAGCGGCGGCGGTGGGTCAGACCGGTAAATTTTTTATTAAAAAAAGTCGCATTTTCTGGCAGCTACCGCCGCTGTCGTCGCATGCAAAACTATCAAGCTCGCTGCAGTTGGGAACTATTATTTTAATTTAATGATACATAGGGGAAAGTTAATTATTTTGGAATAAATTAATTTTCTTTCTGCAAAATATGGACGACGGGGTGCAACAATGGGCGTATGGTGGAAAGGAGGATATTTTGCGCTAGCAATCTCCGTCTGTGTTGCGCAATACCGTCGACAGTCTGGACGAGAAAAAATGTATTTCGGCGATGCTGGCGTGGACGGCAAAAACTAAATGACAGGTAAAATCGCACGTAATAAAAATGGGCAGATAGTTGCGTGCAACAGTGGGATGGTAGCGGGAAGGGGCAAATTAAACTCCGTAATATGCGACGGATGCGATGTGACGAACCACAGAGCCCGAAATTGGAAAAGCCGCGTAGAAACACCTTGAGAGAAATAAAGTACACACAAAGTTTTTGTTTATGATATTTGTAACAAGTGGCTCCGTCGCCGCTTCGCGGCGCATTGGAGAGCTCGATTTCCGCATTAGCTATACACAGGATTTTTTCCAGCTTCTATTCATCTCTTTGTCCGTGTCCTTGTCCTTGTGCGTCTGTATCTGCTTGTGCGTTTCCGCTTCCACGTGCTTGTCCGTTTCCGTGTCCTTGTCCGTGTCCGGTTCCGGTTCTGGTTCCGTATCCGTATTCGTCTCCGTCTCCGTCTC
>JAVCKV010128434.1:41415-54859 GCA_032274145.1 Herpochondria borealis | reverse complement strand
AGTCAGATCTCGAAAGGCATTCAACAAAGAAACGAGAAGAACTTTGACTGAAATCAAGGAAAAGCTCGCTTGCAAGTGCTCAACTTCCTGTTTGCGTTCTTCGGTGGCTTGGTTCGGTGGCAGGAGATAATCATCGATGAATCGCTTCATGGTGTACGTTGAGAATTCCTCTTCGTAGCGTGCTAGAAGGACAGCTTCGAACTTAAACTCGTGTGCATTGTACGAATTGGAAGACAACGCCAGTCCTAGACCGTAGAATTCGACGACGCGTCCATCACTGTTGAGCATATTGGCCAATCGAATACGTTTTGCCAGTCCAGCCTCCGATCGGTTCTCGAGAAAGGCCACCATTTTGTGAAAGGTGAAATGCCGCTTGACGGCGGCATCGATTCGGTCTGCTTCGACGCAGGCATCCAAAAATCCCGGTTCTCGACTATTGCACGTGGTCTTGACCTTGCCCAGCTCGACTCGATGGACAATGGCGTTGGCTCCCATTCCAAGAATGCCTCCCTCTCCAGGGGCATGGAACTGAATCGGTTTGTTGGCCGCGGTTGATATCCTCATGAACTCACGTTTTTCACGGGGATCAGGAGAGAAACTGAAGACAACTGGTTTCACAGAGGCCAGCGGAGAACCATCAAGAAAGTCCCATGCTCTCAAGTGTGTAGAGAGTAGGTTGTTGTTGAGAAACGTTGCTGGAGCTGCGGGTCGTTCCTCGTGAACAAATGTCCAGGCCTGTTCTGGTAGCTCTCCTGTCGGTGAGCTCTTGACGACCGAAAAGATGACCAAGGCAAACCGACACTTGGAGTTCCATCGGACAAGCTGTTCGGTCGAATCGGTAGGAGTAAATACTTCCAAACCAAACATGGATTGGATGAGATCCAGTTGAACACTTGGTTCAATCAATTCTGTTTCCAACGGAAAGTCGTACATATCATCGTATCCAAACATTGCCAAGACCATCCAGGACTTTGCAATCCTAGCAGGTGCAGCATCTGTCGAGTAATGTGATAGCACACTGTTCGCCTGAGCAATCAATCGTTCCTTGACAGCTGCGATTGAAGACTCTTTGGAAATCTTGACATCCATTGTACAAATACCTGGGATCAACAGCTCTATTTCCACCAGACCCAACCTGTCATCTATTGAGGTCGATTGTCTCATGAGAATTGTTGCAGACGGGAGAGGATTGGCGTAGGAGTATATCTCCTGATCGTCTTGATCATTTAACTTGATACGTTTGGAATGTCGTCCCTGTAGCATAGCCTCTAGCTCCACAAGTTGTCGCTGGAAGCCCTCGTTTTCGAGTACAAAGCTGCGAGACAATGACAGATTCTTAAGAGCTTCCTCCAACGAATGTCCAAAGAGCATCAGGACACCGACTGCCAAGGCTGCTGATCGATTCTGCCCCGCCACGCAAAAGAACAGTACTCGACCACCTTCTTGGCGAACTTGACCATAGACTGCTTTGGCGACTTGCAAATGTTTGCTGGCTTCTCCCGTCTTGTGGTCAAACAAAATGGGGTATGAAAAGTCGTCCATTCGAACATTGGTAAATTCATACTTGATACCCTGCTCCTTCAACTCATCGATGGGCAACCGAGAGATGCCTCCACTGGCGCAATTGAGGACAGTTGTTACTCCTTGTTGCACCAAACGGTCGACATTGGAGGCATGGTGTTTGTTGCCAATCAACACAGAAGTATTTTCCACCAGAGCAGGGTCTGGATCAGTCCAATCTGGAGACGTGGGAATGGGACGAGCTACATAGCCACGAACCATCTCAAGACGACGCTGTGCCTCCTCATCGGAGAGTGAATAAGCTGCAAAGCTCATGGTTCTCCTCCAATTGTGTTCTTGTCGCTGTGTTTGAGTTGGAGAGGATACCGAATAGTGATAACCTTCAAAAAGTAACCATGGCAACTTGAAACTGTCGCTGGCCAGACCATAATACCGAAGTTAGAGGTTATGACGCAGCGCTTCAGTCTCCAGTTCTTCGGTGGCACTTCCATCTCGCCTACCCGCAAGAGTTGAGAGAAGGGAGATCTACGGCGAATAGCCTCTCATTAAAATGATTGGTAGGCAGCCGACTCGTTCTAATTGCCAAAGTCAAGAGTAGATATCGTCGAGGAATTAGTGGTAGCTAAGTAGGCGCTGCTCTTGGTGGCTATACGACAACGGAATCGTATCGTATTGAATACTTCAAGATGAATTATGTAATTGTCTGGGTTTCTATCTATGTCAGCTCAGACAAATGTCGCTTCGTTGTCTCCCATGCTTGTTGTGAAAAGTTAACAACAAGCGACAGCTCATTATTTTGTGTACTACATGCTTTAGATGTTCTCGCTTTCTGGTTCTGCCAACAGTTTGTGGAGTTCCAGTTCCAAGCCATCGCCCAAATCGATACGCACAGACTCGGCGAAAGCGCTGCTATGCATTACTCTCGACTTGAAACGACCGCCATCGACGCCTCCTTCCAGCTCGGACAAGGCTTCGGAGACTCGAAGGTGCAAATCGGCAGGCACATCATCACGCATGTCCGACGATGATGATTTGCGATGACGCAGTCGCCTGTTTCCGACTGTCCCGTACAAGTCCGCCAGGAAAGCATAATTCGTTGCGTCCGGGCTCTTGTTGGCTTCTGGGTTGCTGGTGTAGTCCATGCAGTTTCCAAGATCAGCGTTATAGAAATTCTCGTCCGTGTGCGGCAATCCAAATCCGTGACCAATCTCATGGCACATTGTATATTGACGCTGTGCTTCATCGGCTCCACCGAGGTAGAATTCATTCAGCTTGGCAACACTGGAGATGATGAAACCGTTCGAAAGAATGACTTGATTGATGCCACGCCACTTGGTCTCACCGTAGTCTCCATTACAAACCTTGAGGTATCCCGTCAAATCAGAGCATGCACTGTCAATAGCCACTTTATCGACAGTGAGGGTCAAGGCATCAGGGTCACCAAAGTCCCACTCACTAACTGCGACATCGAAATTGACATGCCATCGATCATCAAGCGCGTTCAGGAGTTCAAGCTCAAGACCATTACCATTATTCCTCCAGCGGTTTGCTTCATCTGGATTCTTTCCCTGAAACGGATCTCCCTCATCAAAGAAAGGTGGCACACCTGGGAGACTTGGGAGACCGTCACCACCGGTGAAAGCGAAAGCCAAACCTACAACCGCTGCAAGAATGACGACCACTGGAATTGCCAAGGACATGACACGTCGACAGCTCCATTTGTTTCGACCACGTGAAGTGTGCGTTGAGTCAACCTGATAGACAGCAATCCTCTTAGCCTCGCGCATAGTCAGGGATCTTGCTAGAGCTTCATCACGGCCCTCTTGATCCAATTTCATTGCAACCTCTCGATCTGACTCTTCGTGCAGATCGACGATAAGCGCTTGTTCCCGACGTACAGGAGACGCGGAGCGCATATTGCGCTTGGATTTTGTGCTGCTTCGGAGTTCACGAAAGTCATCTGGGTCACGACTTCTCGATCGATGGCGCATCCCACCGCCGTCGTCCGAATCACGACTTCTTGATCTCGCACGGTTCCTCTGGTTGTTTGCTCGACGACTTCGTCCTCTTTGCAAGCCACCAGCAGCGTCGCCGTCGCCATATTCATCCCCAGAATCAAACGCAAGCACGTCGGACTTGCTGCGCATTGGACTGATCCCACCACCATCACTAGGTGGATCTTGTGCCTGCAACGAGCTGCGTGGTCCCTTGGTGCCTGCTGCTGCTGGTGATGCATCAGAGTCATTCGTGTTTCGATTGCGCTGTGCTGCTTTCTTTCTCGCGAGGTAGCCTGCGCGTCGCCGACGCTTTGCCTCTTGTTGGTTGAGGCGTTGCGCCAGATCCTCATCCTTGAGTTCCTGTTCTAGCTTGCGAGCAAGAGCTTCGTCGTCAGCTTCTGATACAGGTTCTGTTGGAGCTGTTGCCGGCTCCGGTTCCACGACTGGCTGTACTATACGACGTTTTGGCTTTGTTTCAAGAGCCATGGATAATCGTCGAGCAAGTTCCTCGTCTTTTGAGGTATCTGGTGCCGGTGCGGGTTCTTCTGCAGGAGGATCAGCAGCGACAACACGGCGACTTGATCGTTGTGTGGAACGTTTATTGGAAGAGAATCGCTCTGATAATTGCCTCGCAAGCGCCGCATCCTTGGAGGTATCTGGTGCAGCCACTTCCTCCTTTTGCTCTTCAGGCTGCGTTACGATTCGTCGAACACTCGTTCGTTCCACAGATGCGCTTCGAGTAGAACGACGATTAGACGACTTTCCTTCTGCTAGTCGCCTAGCAAGCTCAGCGTCGTTGGAGGTATCAGGAGCTGGTGGTTCTTCCTCCTTTGGTTCTGCAGCTGTACTCTGTCGGACACTTGATCGTTCCACCGAAGCATTGCGTCGGACGCTCGATCTCTCTACCGATACACTTCGCCCCCGCGCAGAACGACGAGATGATCGCTCAGCTATTTTCCGTGCAAGTTCCGCATCGTTGGACGTATCAGGAGTCTTTTCCTCCTCCGCGTTGGTCTTTACTTCAGGTGGGTCACTTCGCCGTGTAGAGCGTTGATGAGCCGATCGTTCGGCTATTTTCCGTGCAAGCTCTGCATCATTGGAAGTGTCTGGAGCATCCTCCGTTGACAAAAGACGACTGGATCGTTCTTTCTTGTTCTCAACGGCTCGTGATGACCGAGCAGACGCCGATAGAGGCGGTCTGCTGTTGGGCCTCGGCGATACAGCAGGTCCATCCTCATCCCCTGATGCAGCCCCCGCTTCAGCATCTCCAGACTTGTTGTTGTTGTTGCTCTGATTATTCGACTGAGCAGCTCTGTTACCACTCCTGGCAGACATTCGGACGGCCCTCCGTTTTGCCTGTCGTTCGTATTTTTCTTGCAGCGCTCTGGCCATTGCTTCGTCGTCTTCGGCTGTCATTGTGAGAGGTTTCGAACGAGCAAACGTTGGCTGTTGAGAAGACGTTGGTCTTATTAGAAAGCGTTGTAATGCGTTGCTCAAGTCGTAAAGTGAAAGCAATGGTGCACCTCCATCAGTCCCTTTGAATCAAGGAACGACCAATCTTGCCAATAGTGCCCTTCATGCACGACAACGCTGGAACAGCTCGGCTTTATTTGTCCACGTAGGGACCTGGTATGTCGTACAGGGATTGTACGAATAAAACCATAGTGGATGATAAAAACTCTCCCCTGTACAGCTTCGTACCAATCCTACGAATAAGTCTACGCACGAACGGTTTTTCAAAAATGACTGTTAGCTTGATACTACATCATGTACTATCGAAAGCACACGGACGGGGCACCATCTGACATTTATGTCTGTGCAATCTACAGCACCAGATACTAAGCTGATACTGTTCTGATTGGTACCGTCCAACACAGCTTACGCCCTCTTGGTAGAGAGGGTCCACAATTCCAAACAACATTGATGCCCTGGAGCTACATGGATGTTCAGCATCTCCATACATGGTGCTTCCCAATGCCCCAATTCGTTCTCCTGATACAGCTCTAGATGTCCATTTCAGGTACTTATCAGTGAAATGCTCTGGAGTCCACAATACCGACAACATTCATGCCCTAGCTAGCCTTGGTGTTGAGCATCTCCAAACAGTACTCTAATGCCCCAAACCGTTTTCATGGCACAGCCAGATGTCAATTCTGGCAATTCATTTGGAAATGTACTACGTGTAGGGTCGTCACTGGTGTACTGCTGGTTCTTTGTTTCTTGGTCCTCTCCTAATTTCCACAGACTTCCCTCCGTGGTCTCACATCGTTCATGTTCCTAACTCTGTCACAATGCTCGCTACTGATCATAATGGAGGTACAATTGCCAGTGTGGCCGTCGACCAGGCTGGCAAGAAGGAACCTCAATCCGATGAACCGAGCATCCTGCGCTCTGGCAACGCTGTCATTCGGGTTAGTTGCCTTCGCACCAGGGCTGTGGTGGTTGGAACGATTGAAGCACGTTGCCTCTTGACGCTTCAAAGGTCCTAGACATACATACATTTTTATCCAAGAGTAAGTGCCTAGACTAGAGACAATGGCGACAAAATAGCTACACTATGACGACCAAATAGTGAGAGGAGAGTGAGTCACGCGCTCTCACTCATGACTGACTTTGATCTCAAAAAGATATCCCGCATTCTCATCATTCATGCACCCATGATACTCGTCGACATTGTAACGGGAGCTAGCCAGGGCATTGGTCGCGCCATTGCCGAAAGTATCGCCAGTCATCGAAGCCTCGAGCTCGCATCATCAAACACTGCAGCACGGAACAATTATGCGTTGGTCTTGACTGGACGAAATGTTGACCGAGGTCAAGCAGCGGCCGACCAAGTGGCAAAAGCTGCGTCTCTCGATAGTAGCAACAACGTGCACTTTGAACCCTGCGACCTGAGTGATTATGGTTCAGTTCTGAACTTTCAGAATCGTATCAGTCAACTGCTGGGCACGGATGACTATCAAGTAGGCGTCCTGGTCAATGATGCTGCCGAGTGTCCCAAGCGACAAGAAATGGTATCGAGACCCTGCACTGAATCTGGAGAAATGGTACAGGTTGACAAACAATTCGCGACCAACGTCCTGGGGTACCATTTCATGATCAAGGTATTTCAAGATCACTTTTCCAACAGCGTTGTCAGCCTCGAAGGAACAACGACCAAACCAACTCATGTACTGAATGTGGCCAGCAATTGGGCGGGAGACCTCGATTTCTCGGATCTTCACTTTCAACGTAGATCCTATGATAACGATTCGGCCTATCGACAATCCAAGCAGTGCGATCGTATACTTACCAAAGCATGGAGTGACCGTTTAAAGGATGCGGCCCTCGTCAACAGTTGCCATCCCGGAGATCCATGCACCACTCTCTCCAAGGCCCTGGGATACAATTTATGGAGCTCGGATCCAACCAAGCAAATGATTGAAACCGAAATGACGATACCCTACCTATGTGGATTTCGAGTTACCAGTAGTCCCCTGACAACAACAGGTGGTTGGTACGAGGGAGGAACCAAGCCGAGAAAATGTCGCTTCATGTCCCAAGACTCCCAGCGTCTGTTTGATATCTGCGAATCCTTTTCTATTCCAAAAGCAGATGATTTATGTACAACAGATTGATGCCTAGTCCAGTAGTTAGCATCATGCTTGTATTGGGACCAGCAGATCCTTGGGCTGTGTTTCGATTGGATGCTGGGATAGACTGGAGACTGCTTTTGCCGCTGGGGTCTCCCTGGAAGTTCGCTCGAGCGCTTCGAGGAACTCTGTCGGAGATCGCGACTGTGCAGCGAGTGAGTCCGTCGGATCACTCCAGATGACTTCCTCGACAGCGCCAAAAGGGGGCATCTTGAAGTTCAAGGACGAAATTGTGTATAGAATACAGTACATTCCTTCATAGCCGAGGTACCTTTCAACTTACGAACTCCTAGAGTATTCTAAACAGGCTTCTGGGTTGTAATAACTGGGACTGTACTGTCACTGCCGTTGTTTGCAGCAAGGTTGTGTCCTGGGGCTCTCTCTGCAAGCTCTCCTTTGATCACAATAACCTTTCTAGGACAAAGTGCTAATGTATGATGCGCGACTGTGGCCTGGTCCTTACACATTACGCCAGAGTGTAAGCTGCCCGATAGAGATGGAAAGAGAGAAGTCTCGACAGATTTGCAGATTGTCTATAAGGGAACCTGGATATACCTTGCAAATTGTGCGCACGGTTCGGATTCCACTATTACCGAAACATCAGCTTCATCATAGATTAGATCGCAGTTGCGGACGCATGGAACATCCTACCATCGCTGGTCCACTGGCTACACTGTATGTGGAACATCATCTCAACAACTTGCACCCGAAGCAATGGATAAGCAGATGAAGGTTGCCAGTAATGTCTACAGGACTCTAATCCTTTGCAAGACAAATTAGCTGCTCTATTCTTTACGGAACTAAAGTTTCCTCATAGGCTAGACCAACTAGCATGTCCGAAGGAGCCCAGATCTGATTCGTTGAAGCCAACAAGTCGTTCGTCGAATCCAAGGCTTGACTTTGATTTGAAATTGTTCATGCTGTTGCGCCGGTGACCGTGATCTCCTGATCGCTCTGAACTACTCTCGCCTAATACCAGCGACGCGTCTTTCTTGTCAGGATCATCAGCGAATAGTTCATCTCCGTCCAGAGAATGCATACTACTCTCTGCGAAGGAGTCGCTCCAGCTGTTCCTTCGGATCGGTTGTAGATTTGAGTCTGATATGAAGGTGGGACTTAGGGCGAAGCTGAGCCGTTTATCTGACTTTGATTTGCCAGATGGTGGTCTTTGTTCTCGCTCCAAATTGCTGGAACCGACTCGAAGAATACCCCGAATCGGGGGGTCTTTACGTCTCCGTTGAATGCTTGATTTCTTTCTCAGTGGTTGTGGATCGTCATTCTCGGCTTTGAGGGGCATCGTATAGCTTGGCATCGTATAGCTTGCGTCCTCGCTTAAGTCATTCACAGCTATCGATGCATCCATTGCTGATGAGCCATCATCCAACCTCTCTGCACCGAAACGAGATTCAATTTGTAGCATCATAGATGCTTCGTCATCGCTGCTATTAGAACGTCCACGACCACCAAATTTCAGTGCATTACGAAGTCTGGACATTCTGGTTGGAGTATTATTGTCCATGGCTACAACCTCATTCATTTGCTCGATAACTTTTACTTGACGAATGGGTAGAGTAGCTCCTATCCAAGGGATCAGGCCTGGGTTTCCTTCAGGGGATTCTTGTCAAAGAGTAGATTATGATGTGGTTTCTCCGTCAAAGTACCTGAGTGTGGTGTGCCTCAAAATAGGACTGGGGGTCGGAGGCATTTCGACAGACGACAAGAAGTGTTGGCGGTACCAGTATCCTTGCTGCGTACTCGAGGTATGTACGTAGAAAAGAGAGGCTATTTTCACTTATCGTGATACCTGGGGAAAACGGACTGTACATGTACTGTACATGGAGGATACGCAGTACCTTGTATCAGAATATCTCTGGCGAGGTCATTGACTTTTGTTCGTAAAAGTGGCGGTCACTTCTCTCTGTCTAAATACACAAGAAGAAGACAAATCCATCTAATCATATTATTTAAAAGACTGAGAAGCTCTTCGACTTTGACACATAAACTTCTATCATTCCTACTGGACTCTCACGAAAAGTGATCAGTCTGGTCGTCGGATTAGCTGAAGATGGTCCACTGAATATGTCATTTGCGCTTTTTGGAACATTATAGTCGTCGGAACCTAGAAGCGCACCGTGAGTAGGATTAAATTGGAGTCGTAGACACCTGGCGTCCCTTCTTGATCTTTTCTTGCGATAAGCCGAAGTTGAAGTTGAAAGGAACAGGTTGTGTTTCTACTGTGTGCCATGCACTGTACAGTGCGCGAGGAGTCCACTTGATTATACACTTATACTTATTATTCATCAATGAATAAAAATAAATCATAGCAGAGCAAGAACAGTGTTTTACTAACAAATGGTAGGCTAAATATGTTTTCGTTTCATGTGGCTCCGAACACTCTGCTACTCGCTCACATAATTTCTTGTTTGGCGAAAGGACCAACAAGCTACAAAGCTACAAGCGCCCTTGTTCCATCAACAACACTCTTACGAAGCAGCAGGCGAAGCGAGGTGAAAGAGCCGCTAACATGACGACAGAACGGAATGCGTTCAGCCCGAGAGCAGACGACAATAACCTTTGGGTTCCTTCATTCTTCACTTGCGGCGAAGGAATCCTTCCTCCAGCGAACAGAACAACTAAATCAGCTCCTATTCTCATCCTGAAAGGGCTTGGCACGATGACGTTGGGTCGTCTTGGTGAAGGGCAAAACATCCTGAGAGATGATATTGTTACGTGGAAGAAGAGGATCGAAGACTCCCTATACATTGGATGGATTACATACACCACATCGAGCACGACAAAAGAGATCTTCGATCCCACAGATGATGCGGTGGAAGTATCGAAAGGAATCGGGCCTCCACTTGTTGTGATAGATGAAATCGATGAGCACTGTCTCCGTAAAGTCGAGCGTCGCCTTGCTGTTGAGACAGGTCTCACCCAGAACCTATCACAGCTTCTGAGAGTCCTGTTGGTACGTTGTCGATCCTATTTGTCCCTCCGGTGTTTTCATGATCTCACTCAATTGAATTCTGCATGTAGAATCGTGACTTTTCTGGAGCACTTCGACTTGTAAACGATTTCCTCGAGAGCTCAGAGATGGATGGTGAAAACCAGGAGCCTACTATGGAAGACACCATCGCAACGTCGTTTGCAATGCACAATAAGGCGGTTCTTGAAATGGTAAATGGCATCTTCAAACACGGAGCATACTACTTCAAAGAAGCCGTTGATATTAAGGAGGCCTTGTTGGGACCGAGCCATAAATCTGTTCTTGAAACCTATGAGCAGCTTGCTATCGCAATGTACGGATTGGGAGCATACGAGGAATGCCATTCCATCCTTCGAACAATTCATAGTCGCTCAGAGTCAAAAGCCTTGGTTGCACGCACATGGAATGCCATCGCATGTCTCCACTTTCAAAAGGGTGATACGAAATTTGCCTTCAAATGCGTTTCACGGGCTGTGGTCATGCATGAATCATCGGAGGCTGCTGATTTAGCCTCGACGATCGCACTCGCTAACAAGGGCTATATGCAAATGGCCGCGGACTTGGAAGAAGGAAGAGAAACGCTGCAAGAAGCAAATGAGGTATGTTGATCGTCTGTCTCTATGCATGCCATTCGCAGAAAACTCATGTACTCTTTTAATTTCCAGAAACTCACGAAGTGGTTGGGACCAACCAACGAGATTGTGCAAAGTGTACGTTACAATATGGATCAGTAGTATAGACAGCTATATGTTTACAAGCGCTAGCTGGCGCTGTGTTTCAGTATGTGAAAATGTGCTCGGAAGCGGAAATGATTTGATAGGAGAGCAAACGAAAAACTGACGAGGACGGGTGTGTATGCCAGCATTGGCGAGGTGAATGCTAGAGACCCGCTTTTTCCGGCAGGAACGCTGCAAGCTAGAATACAAGATCACAACAAATAACTATAATCCGTATTCTAAGCCTGCCGTCCAAAACTTCTTGACCTTTTGTATGCTCAGATTAGCATTCAGGGCGTTCAGAGAGAGCTCCAGAGCGAGCGCCAGGTTCTTTGGAAGGCCAACAAAATGCGAACAAACGGGATGGTCTGGTATCGAGAAAATGCCATCCATATGATTCTCTCCGCTCCTTGAATCTGACTTCCAAAGTCTTGCTCCTGTCGCAAAAGGGATCCATGTTGTTTGTACAAGGATCTCATGAAGATCATCATACTCAAAAGGTGATCGAATCGTAGACTTGACGCCAAACCAACCGTTTGGGACAGTAGTAATGACACGAATCCTTGAAAGAAGGTCCTTGTTCTGTAGCAGGTTCCTCACGTTATCCGTCACCAAGAAGTTGTCGAGGAAATCCTCAACTGTGTCATGCAGCTGCAATTCGCCTTCCTTCCAGCGAGTCTGCACGCCAACGGCAATGTCCACCATCATATCCAAGGAGCAGTCGCCTAGGGCGGCAACTACCGCCAAACAACCAGACGAGTAGCAATAATATGTCTTCGAGGCTGGATCAGGGATAGATTGGAGTCGACCAATGGAAAACCAAAACCCAGAAAAGCCCCCACCACTGACAAAGACTGAATTTGGATCAATGGGTTGTCGATTCATGGATTGACTGCCAAGAGTTCTAATCCCCAAGAGCATGGTACACAAGAGCAGAAGTCGTACCCAAAACTGGCTGAGAAGGAGTTTTCGACTCCTACGATGCGACTGTGTTCCCGGAATGGACTTAGTGTTTTGTACCACTCGATCAAGAAGGCGACTCTCTGCCGTCGCTGCTTCTTCCAAAGACTGATCTTTCGCAGTCAAGGCAGTGTCGCCTTGAACCATGTCTACTGTTGAGATCTCGCTGTTGACAGTATTGCCTTGATCGTGACCGCCCAAGGGTTTCAAATCCGCTACAGGTTCGCTTGGGATGATCTGGTATGCTGTTTCCTCCATCGTCATTTGCGTTCTGGCCTGTTCAGAGCTCTCATCGGCAGTCACCAAAGTGCTGTCAGATCTTCGAGATCGGATCGGCTCGACTGCAGATAGGCCTTGATGCAACTGACTTTCCTCTGCAGCGTAGTAGCTCACTTTTCTCACGATCGATTGCTTCTCGCCTGGTGGCGTGGGCCGCCCCACCTCAGAGTTTGTGCAATCTGAGGAGTCGTCATCATCATCACTTACACGGCGAGCTTTCGCCATTGGCTCCGATCCATCATCAGGGTCTACCTCAAGAATCGACCTCTTTAACGAGGCGTTCGGGGACTCTTTATCTTGTTCCAGCATGATGTGGTTAATGTTGATGAATGGCTTGGATTTCTTGGTGGTTTACTTTGAATGATGAGGTGGATGTCAACATGTGTCAACAGTAGAGATTTGATCAAACCAGTAGAGAAGAACCCTTTTGACACGAACAAAAATGTGAATGACGCATGAACGAATACGTACTTTTCACGTTTTCTACCATAAATTGCCGGCGTATTTGAAGATTGTGTTCGATGATGAAGCGATTTTGCACACAATTTGCAGTGCATGTCGTCGCCTCTGAAAGGGCTGCGCAGTAGTCAACATGAATTCTCACCGTATTCAGATTGCAAAGCTCCAGCATCGTCCGCTGGGTGCGCATGGCAGAGAAATGGGGGCCTGAATAGCACGGTGTCCAGTAACGTATGTGAAATAATGAAACCGTGTATTCCGACGGTTCACGGACGGTGCGCACCACAACCCGGGGATTGCATGGGGAGCAAGTTGTAGCTGGCTTACGGGGCTTGGTCACTTGCAAAGGCGTTCAATTGGAGCTTCTGATTGTCTCCATACAGTGATATTGTAGGTCGGAATCTACCCATCACTCGCTTGGCTGCCAGCAAAGCTTTGGGACTCAAAATTAACAGGGTTGGAGAGGCCCGTGGGAGGGAGGATTGGAAGTTTCTGAACCAGTTGAAATCACGGGCGTCTGCCAGGTTCTATCCTCGACGTTGGCTACTGCATTCTATCAAGAACACTGCTATCACATGCTGAGCGGGGGGAGAAATGCGGTAGTACACTATTGTGTTGGGAGAGCACGCCCCTGATACCTCTCTAGGCACGACGGATGGTGTACGGCACTTGCGACAGGAATATAATGATACTAATGCATCTGCCACTAGTTTCTGCGAGTGCTCTCATCGCATCAGTCGATCACGTACTTGAGAGAAATGTGGGGTAATCGCCCTCAATTGGAATTCTGTCTATCGCTTTCTTCTTGCCTCTTTTTTTCTTTCTTCCTCTCTTTTTTTTCTTTCTTCTCCTTTTTCCTTTGATGTCTCGCTGCCTCGGATTCAGCAAAGTCTA